>JAVTVJ010001315.1:0-137530 GCA_034509425.1 Eopsaltria australis | reverse complement strand
TTATAGCAGAAATAGTCACCGCCATGGGAGACAAAAGAGGTGAAATGATAGCCCCTGCCAGACGCCGGCCCTTAGCGCAGAGGCGGGAGGGTCGCGCCTAGGCAGAGAGCCCCGGTGCTTCAGGTCTGGGGACGAGGACGGAAGGGATGGAGATAGATGAAGGACAGCTGACAGTCCAGGACCTCTTCTAACTTATAATCTCTGTGAGAGAATTGAACTGTGATAATTCCGCTATGCGGAATCTCCTAAAATGGACTTGAGACTGTAGACTAACCCTGAGAGCGAGAGTGGCCTTTCAAATACCCGGCTGAGAGACAATTAAAAAGGGCGCTGTGAGACATGTTCAGTGATACCCGGACAGCCGCCCCCGAGACTGTGAAAACAGCTTTGCAATCGGACTCGCTTCTACAATCCGTCAGGGAAAAAGGGACAGAAAAGTGGTGAAAGTGATGTACTGGAAAAATTTCTACATATTTAAAAGGTTAGAGAGCTCGACCCGCGAGCCTCCAACGGCGCCCCCCCCATGCCACATCCCCCAGAATTGGGGGGAGATGGCCAGAAGGAGCAAATGGCTGCCTGGGAACAGTGGCTGGACATCAGAGAACAGAGCCTCCAGCTCCTGACCATCATGGCTGACTGAATCCTTCTCGCTTTTCTGTTTATTCATCTCTATCTGAATCCGAGGAGGCTACTGCTCCTCAAAGTCGTTGAGAACTTTCAGGACCTCTCCTTTTTTCTTCTTTAGCTGCAGATGCATCTCCTAGAACACTGCTTCCAGAGTTCCAGGGAAAGGTGTCCGCCCGCCCCCCCCCCCTCCCCCCCCTCGCAGCAGTTTCGGATTTCTCCTCGCAGCGGTTTCGGATTTCTCCCCGCGGCCGCTGCAGTAAGCGGCGGCTCCTGCCCTCGGCTCCTGCCCTCGGCTCCTGCCCTCGGCTCCTGCCCTCGGCTCCTGCCCTCGGCTCCTGCCCTCGGCTCCTGCCCTCGGCTCCTGCCCTCGGCTCCGGCGGCATCTCAGTGCGCCGGGGGTGGGAGGCTGTGGAGCCGGCAGCGGTGGTGACACGGCGCGGCAACAGCCACGGTTTTTCTGTGCGCCGGGCGGGCAGCGAGGACCCTCTTTTCCCAGCATCGACTAAGTAACAAGAGTTTTCCCTAGCCACAGGGACCGCGCGCAGCTCGCTTGCTGGCACCGGAAAACGGGAAGGAGAGCGCGGCCGCCCGCCGTGCTCCAACAGTACCGGCCCAGCACTCCCTGCGCCTGCGCCCTCGACCGCCGGTGCTCCAAAGTCAAGCCCTGGGTGCACTTTTAAGGGGTCGTTTTTTTTTTTCTGCAAGTATCAAAGACTGTTCATATTGTCTCGTATACTTGCTGCTGACTTTACTGGTGGAATTTGTGTTAACAAGAAGAAATCTGGGAAATCTAGGTTGCTACAAGACTTGCACTTAGTGCAAAAAGAAAAAGGGGGAGACAGGGAAGACAGAGAAAGTGAGAATACTGGAGTGACTGTTTACAAGCATCCAGCCCACAACAACAATTCAGCAAAAACAAAGGATTGAAAACGTGGCAGAACTGATCCAGAGGGGACGCAGCAGAATTGTACACCTAACAGGCCGGTGCCAAAGCGCAGCCGAGGCCGAGCAGAATAAGGAAGTGTGGGCGAAATGTAAACTGATTAATAAGCTAGAAGAAACATTTGAATAAATAACATGTGCAAACTTGTAGACTACATATTAAGAAATGTTTAAGTTAGATTTTCCTTGAAAGACTCTTGAAAGTTAAAGTTAAGTAGTGTATCTTTTATCAAAAAAAAAAAAAAAAACAAAAAACAAAAATGTAAAAGTAAGACAAGAAGATTGCTTGTTGGAGCAAAACTGAGCAGTTTGTTTCTTATAGTGATAGTTTTAGAATAAGATTTCAAATATTTCTGTCTTGATTTTTTTCATTCTGCAAAATCCTGCATGTTTTAGAGTGGTAAGCCTTAGTAGCAGAATTTGTCAGGAAATGTATACCTTTGTATTGTTTGTTAATTAATGATGGGAATTGTCTTGCTAGATAGAAATGAATGACTGGAATTGTAATCTGTTCTTACTGTTTTCCCTGTTTTACTTTGTTTCAATGAGTGTTTGAGTTTTATACCTACAGCTGAACTTAGAAGTACAGTGATCTCGGAGAAGATGGAGCAAAGAAAAGATGGATCTCTGTGCTTGCAGCTTGCAACACTGTTTTCAAACATATCCCAAGCGATCACCCCTGGTGTATTAGTACTTATAAATATATTGTTAAAGTTTAAATGCTATTAGGTTTATTAAGTTCTGTTACAGTTAAGTATTACAACTAGATTTTATAAGAGTTAACTACAACTATACATAGCTATGTGTGTTATAGCAAGGATTAGGTTCTGTTAAGATTACGTACGTAAACTCATGCATATGCAATCTTTTAATTATCATGTTCATGATTCTGATGCCTTACAAAAGGCTGACCTGAAACAGAGGCTGGACAGAGTTAAGAGAATAAAAGAAGTATTTATTAAAACAAGGTACACTTTGGGCCATGCAAGAGTCTCTCAGAGACTACACCCAAAAATGGACACCTAGCACGTGTTTTTGAGACAGATATACCTTTGGTTCATCTGCATATCAGAAACCCATTGTCCAATTACAGTTTTGGGTCTTGAAGTCCCATCCCCAGCTGGTTCCCTTCTTCTCTTCGCTGCTGTCCATGGGTGTTTACATTTTGGGCTTTCGGAAAAAACAATATGTCCTTGAAACTCCAGCCCCGATAGAAATTGTTTCGTCGAAATGACAGTAACAGAACACTAGATGACAATTTATGGAGTTTTAGAGCAGTCCTGATGTAGAAAAATTAGAAGTTAAAACCTAAGGCATCATTTCCCCCCTTTTAGAGGCTTGACAAGGCTTCTACCTTGTCAAGTCTCTATTCGAAATACCTACTATCTATTAATAATCTAGATTAATAATCTATTAATAATATACACTTAATAACAGTAAATATTTAACAACAGTAGATATAGAAGAATTGTGACTATGATTACTATGAGCAGTTATTTAAGCACTGAAGCATTATTTAAATCACGCTCTCTTCTGCATCACTCTTTGTTTTCTCAGTTGTTTCAGGAGCAGAAGCTTTCTTGACTCTGGAGTAGTGGATCCAGGGTCCTTTGACAGAGACTTTGACTGCAGTGAGGGTAGTCAGCAGGACTTGGAATGGTCCTTTCCACTTAGCTTGTAGAGGTTCATTGTCCCACCACTTGATATAAACCCAGTCTCCAGGTTGGAAAAGATGTGCAGGTGTGTCCAGTCCGATGGGTCTGGATAGCACGATGTAATTATGGAGCTTCTGCAAAGTGGAACCTAAAGCCATTAGATATCTCTGTAAATCAAGTTTCCCTTTTATATGAATTTCCCCTGGAATGTGTGGAATCTGGTATGGCCTACCATAAAGTATTTCATAGGGACTGATGTTATCCCTCCGCCTTGGCTGTATGCGGATCTTTAGTAAAGCTATAGGCAAGGCCTGAACCCATGTCATAGATGTTTCTTGACAAATTTTGCTAATTTGTGTTTTAAGGGTTCCATTCATACGTTCAACTTTACCACTCGCTTGGGGTCTATAAGGTGTATGCAGATCCCAAGTAAGTCCCAAAATCTGACTGATTTCTTTAATTACTGTGGCAACAAAGTGTGGTCCCCTATCCGATGACATTCCCAGGGGAACCCCGAACCTTGGAATTATATGATTGAGCAAAATCTTTACCACTTCTTTGGCTGTGTTAGTGCGACAAGGGTAAGCTTCGGGCCATCCACTAAAAGTGTCAATCAATACCAGTATGTACCGGTATCCCTCTCTACGTGGTAATTCAGCAAAATCTATTTGCCAGTAATCTCCAGGAAGATCCCCTGCTTTTGTTACTCCTAACACAACTCTTTTCCTTGTATCAGGGTTGTTTTTGCAGCAAACTTCACATTTGCTTACTACTGTTTGTACAATTTCAGTCATTCTTCTTCCTATTACTACCTTTTTTAGATGTTTTAGAAGGTTTTCAGTCCCAAAATGTGTGTTTTCATGTTCTCTCTGAGCTAGCTCTCGAAGAATCAGGGGTGGGACTACAACTTGATTTGTTGGTGTGACAGCCCACCCACCTTCTGTGATCTCAGCCTTGAGAGATTTAATAAGCTTCTGATCTGCTTGATCATACTTTGGGATGATCCCTGATAAGTTAACTTCCTTTTTGGGAATTATTGCAAGGATACCTTTTTCTGCAACTCCTTTTGCCGCTTTGTCAGCAAAGCGATTTCCCAATTCTGGAGTGGTTTTCCCTTTCTGGTGACCCCTGCAGTGCATAATAGCTACTTCCGTGGGTTTTCTAACACTCTCCAAGAGGGCAAGTATTTGTTCAGCGTGTTTAATTTGATTACCTTGAGCGTTCAGCAGTCCTCTTTCTTTCCAGATGGCTCCATGGGCATGGACGACACCAAACGCATATTTAGAGTCGGTCCATATATTTACCTTCTTCCCTTCACTCAGGTCCAGGGCCCTTGTCAGTGCAATCAGCTCAGCTTTCTGTGATGACACATCTGCTGGCAGGGCCTTCGCCTCAATTACCTTGTCTTGAGTGGTCACTGCATAGCCTGTCATCCTTTTACCATTTCTCATAAAGCTGCTTCCGTCTGTAAAAAGCTCCCAGTCTGGATTGTCTAGGGGCACATCCTTCAGATCTGTTCGGCTGGAGTAGACCTCTTCTATTGTCTGCAAACAATCATGCTCAGGGACATTGTCAGTTAACGTGGAAGACAGAAACATGGCAGGATTAACAACAGAAGTTGTTTTTAAGGTGACATCATCCTGTTCTAGTAACAATGATTGATATTTAAGCATCCGGTTGCTGGACAGCCAATGTCCCCCCTTTTGCTCGAGCACAGCTGCTACAGCATGGGGTACATACACTACAATGTGCCGTCCAAGGGTGAGTTTTCGGGCCTCTTGGATCAAGACAACAGTAGCTGCCACGGCTTTCAAACACCCTGGCCACCCTTGGGCAACATTGTCTAGCTGTTTGGAAAAGTAAGCCACAGCTCTCCGTTGGTTCCCGAGACGTTGAGCTAGTACCCCTAAAGCAACATTCAATCTTTCATAAGTAAACAGTTCAAAAGATTTCGTTAAGTCTGGCAATCCCAGTGCTGGAGCTGACATTAGGGAGTGTTTCAGCTGTTTAAAAGCTGCCCTTGTATTTTCTGTCCATATGATAATTCCATTTTCAGCTGCTTTTAATGCTCCATATAGGGGTTTTACCAGCAGTCCATAATTTGCTATCCACAAACGACACCAACCTACCATTCCCAGGAAAGCTTGCATCTCCCTCACAGTGCGGGGCTCTGGGAGTTGACAGATGGCTTCTTTCCGTTCTTTGCTGAGCTGTCGATGTCCACGAAAGATCTCGAGCCCCAAGTAAATTACTGCTTCTTTGGCAATCTGTGCTTTGTCTTTAGAAACTCTGTACCCACTCAGTCCCAAAAAGTTTAATAAACTGATGGTAAATTTAATGCAGTCATCTCTGGTTTTAGCCGCAATCAGGATATCATCCACATATTGAAGAATAACTCCCTCTGGCTCTTGTCTTTTCCAGTCCTCTAGTTCCTTTGCTAGCTGATTTCCAAACACTGTGGGACTGTTTTTGTACCCCTGGGGCAAAACGGTCCAAGTAAGTTGGCTTTTCCTCCCTGTCTCAGGATTCTCCCACTCAAAAGCAAAAAGCTCTTGGCTGTTTTTATGCACAGGAATGCAGAAAAAGGCATCCTTCAGGTCTATTACAGTAAACCACCCTAATTCGTCTGTCAGTGCAGTCAAAAGGGTATATGGGTTTGCCACAACAGGGTGTATGTCTTCAGTAATTCTGTTAATTGCTCTCAGATCTTGAACTAATCGATAGCTCTTACCATCTGCTTTCTTAATAGCAAGTATGGGGGTATTAAATCTGGACTCACATTGCACTAATAACCCATGTTGGAGGAATTTTTCAATTATGGGTGCTAATCCTTTACGACTTTCTAATTTCAAAGGGTATTGTTTTTGTCCTTACCGGTGTGGCTCCTGGTTTGAGAGTAATACTCACAGGCTCTGCTTGTTTGGATCTTCCTGGGATATCACTGGCCCATGCTATTGGATTGACAGCTTTTTCAACTTCAATGGGGATTTCACCACGTTTGTCCTGTATGAAAAGTGCAGCAACTTCGACAAATTTAGATTCAGGAATTACAACTTGTATTCCCTTCCCCTTTTTGAATTTAATTTCTGCTTCTAATTTCTCTAGCAAATCTCTCCCTAATAATGGTTTAGGGGAGTTAGGCATGTAAAGGAATTGATGAGTTACCCAGTGTTTGCCCAATTTGAATTTTAAAGGTTGGAAGAAAGGCCGTGTTTCGCTTACCCCTGTCGCCCCAACAACATGTACAGTGTTTTGACTCAGTTTCCCTTCCATGGTATTTAGTACGGAAAATGCTGCTCCAGTATCTACCAAAAATTCGATGTTATCTGACCCCAGCTTAGCTATAACCAAAGGTTCTGCTGGGGAAGAAGCCTTCGGTTCCCATCATTCTGAGCATGAACCCGAGCCTTGTTCGATCGGGAGCTGGGGAACTGGGGACTTTTGCTTCAACACGGGACAATCATTTTTCCAATGTCCCCACTTTTTACAATAGGCACACTGATCTTTGTCTGTAGGGGAAGTTTTTTTGGATGACTTTTCTTGGATTGTCTTTTTGCTAGGTTGCCGTCTAACTCCTTCATTTGAGCCCCTGTCTCGATATACTCTCCAGGCTACTTCTAGCATTCTATCTATGTCTCGAACCCCCTCTAACTTCTGTAGCTTCCTTCTTATATCATCTGCTGCTTGACCCATAAACAAGAGGACTAGGTGTGCTTTTCCATCAGCTGAATCAGGATCTAGACTTGTATATTTGATAGCAGTTTCTCTCAACCTATTAAAAAAATCAGTGGGTGATTCGTCATAGTTTTGCTGTACTGCGTAAAGCTTTGACCAATTTAGAGCTTTAGGGACCCCATGTTTTAACCCATATACTATGAGATTTTGATACCGCTTTAGTCTTGCCATCTGCTCTGGGATGTTTGGATCCCAGTTAGGATCACTTAAAGGATATATTTCAGCAACCGTACCTTGGATCGATCCATTCGCTATGCCTGATTCTAACGATGTTGTAATAGCATTATTAACCATTTGCCTTTCAGTGGGATCAAGCAATGTATCTAACATAGAGTTCAGATCTGTCCAGTCAGGGTTTTGTGTGCTAATAGCTCTATCCACTAGCTTGGCAACCTTATCTGGGTTTTCTTTATACTGTCCTACAGTGGTTTTCCACTGTTCCAACTCAATAAGGGAGTATGGAACCTTTACATATATTGGCCCTTGGTTGCCAACTGCTTGCCGTAATGGGGCTTGTAGAACTGGTTCTTCTCTTTTTTCCTTTTTTGATCTAGTACGTTTTGCCACAGGACTGCGTTCTCGTATGGCCCTTCGGGCTATCCTTCCCTTCCTTCGCCTGCTTAGGGCAGCTAAGATTTCATCTTCCTCTTCAGAAGAGCTATCAGAGGGAGAGCTATCCGATTGTGAATCAGCTGTGTTAAATTTACCTGGATCAGTTCTAATCTTAGGAATCGCAGCCCAAGATCTGCTGCGGCGTACAGCGCTTACGGCCGGGTCGCTTGCTTTGATGACGTCATCCCCTGAGCCAGCTCCTCGGCGCGCGACGTTGCTATGGCAGCTCACAGGCCTGAGAGCGGGAGGGGCTCGGCTCTCCCTGTAGGAGGTGCCCTCTCCGCCCTCTCGGTAGAAAGCTCTGCCCCTCGGCCCCACCTCCAGGGGTGGTGCCGTTGGCTGCACCCGCTGGCATTCCCCTCCCCCTGGCCCCTCCCACCAAGGCGCGCGCGGGGTTGCGAAGAAGGGGGAGGCCTCCTGAAAGCAGGGGCAAAGCGCAGGCGGCTCCGGCTCCCAAGGGGGAGGCGGCACAGGGGCCTGCATCTTCTTCGATCGGCAAAGGCAGTATTCTTCCTTCTTCACTGACAGGGATTCTGTGGAAGCTGCGACTCCCCTGTCCCCCTCCCCTGCCCCTGATTGGAACGGTGGCTGTAGAGGGGACGGGGCCGGGGCGGTCGCGGCGTGCGCATGCGCAGAAGACGCGGGCACCGGCGGGGCAGACATGGCGGGGGGAGCAGGGGCGGCCGGGGCGGCCGGCGCCGCCGGCGCCGCCGCTGCTTGCGCACCCGGAACGGCCTGGGCCTGGGCTCCCCCCCCCTCCGGGGCTAGAGCAGCCCCTGGGCCGGCCGCGGCTGGGCCCCCCCCCGGGGCCGGCGCTGGATTAGCTCTTAGTGCCGGTGCTACTAGATCTGACTCTGCTTCGTCTTTATTACTGCACACCGGATTTAATATGGGCGGTTCCCCTTCACTCTTTTTCTCTTTTTTCCTTAAGAACAACACATACTGTGATTTAGGTTTCTGCAGCTGCTCATCTTGTGCTATAACTAAAAAGAATCTCAAATACTCAGTTTCTTGGAAGTAGTGCTGTTCACACAGGCGGGATGTTAAATCCAGTATCAGTTCTTCATCCAAGCTACCAAGTTTAGGCCACCTTTGATTGTCTTTTAAATTAAAAGTTGGCCAAATGGTTTTAGACAACCGTATAATCTCAGGTTTTGTAAAGTGTTTGCTCGTCCCGGTTAATTTTTGCCAGTTTTCTAAGACTAGACCTAATGGTGAATCCTTAGGTATTTGAGCATCATCTGAACAAGAAAAGTTGCAACCCATCGTGAGTAGTTATAAATGATACACTAAGCAGGTAGCAAGGCAAACAAGTAGGAGGGGGATTCGAACTCCTGAGCTTGGTGCCAGCAGGCAGCAGCCTAAGCCACTGCCCCACCCTTGGCTCCAAGCCAAATTGCTGCTGCTGCAGCACTAAGCTCTCACGAGCTAAAACAACAGAGGGGGAAGTGGCAAGTACGCCACAGCCCCCTTGGGACACTTTATTGAGCCCCAAAGATGCTAAACAAATTCTAAGAGATCAACGATCTCTTGACCCCCTCCCTCACAGACTAAAACAAACAGAATACTGCTTTTATTCCGTTACTCACGTGCCTCTGAGTCAGGTCCAAGGATCCTTCGGCTCTGATACCGTCTGGACTGTGGTCGAAGCCTCCTCTTCCCGTGCTGGTGAAGAGTGGGGGCGGGGGCGGGGGCTGGATCTCCTCTGGGGTCCAGGGGTTTTTTCAGAAGCCTCCCGTCCCACCAGAGTCGCCAATTCTGATGCCTTACAAAAGGCTGACCTGAAACAGAGGCTGGACAGAGTTAAGAGAATAAAAGAAGTATTTATTAAAACAAGGTACACTTTGGGCCATGCAAGAGTCTCTCAGAGACTACACCCAAAAATGGACACCTAGCACGTGTTTTTGAGACAGATATACCTTTGGTTCATCTGCATATCAGAAACCCATTGTCCAATTACAGTTTCGGGTCTTGAAGTCCCATCCCCAGCTTGTTCCCTTCTTCTCTTCGCTGCTGTCCATGGGTGTTTACATTTTGGGCTTTTGGAAAAAACTGTATGTCCTTGAAACTCCAGCCCCGAGAGAAATTGTTTCGTCTAAATGACAGTAACAGAACACTAGATGACAATTTATGGAGTTTTAGAGCAGTCTTGATGAAAAAAATAAGAGGTTAAAACCTAAGGCATCAGTACCATGGTCTTTTTAGTCAAAAGTGTTTGGCAAAGTCTGTTATTTTACAGTCTGCACAACCTGTGTTATGTTTGTGTAACTGTCTTTATTATTTGCTCAGATTTAAGTAACCTTCTTAGTTGTTGTTTCTAACAGTTTTCTCATAAGATCTGTGCTAGGGAAATCCCTCCAGTTAGAGCCCTGGCCCTGGCCAAGCCTTGACTCTCCCTGGTCGGACATCTACCAATGGACCCAGGTGTTTCTGCATCCAAATCGTATTTAAGTCGGGTTTGACTTAATAATTGGAATTTATATCAGCTGGATCCTTTTTGGGGTGGACTTGGAGACCCTATCCGGAAGGGCTTTCCATGTCTTCACTGAAACAAGGCAGCTGTTGCAGACCCTGGATGTTAGCATAGTATTCTAGACTTCAGTAAGGTATTAACCTAATTGACAGCCTTCAGAGACAAAGCAATTGAGACTAATTCACAAGATCACCTTAGAATGTTTAGCACATAGGTGTTGGAAGTATTCTTATGTCTAGTTATGTGTGTTTCTTACTGCGCTACCTCTGACAAATGGCTGGTAATGCCATAAACAAACTCATACTGATTAAAACAGAAAGGGGAATTGTAAGGTTGCAAGTATGTGTGTTAAATCACGAAAAAGATACAGATAATAGTACACTTAAAGTATGCCTTTAAGAGACTGGTTAACAAGCTTAAGTTTTAAAGACTGATTAGTGAACTTTGTAAAAATGGAATTGATAGTTTTAGTAATTATTATAATCATAAGTGTATTATTGCCATGTGTAGTTAAGTATTTGATGAATACAGTAGAAGAAAAAAAAGGTGTAAACCAGGCCTGGATTGCTCAAAGAAAAGAAGGGGGATATGTTGGGAAATGGCCATCTCTAAGTGAGCAATCCAGGCCCCTCAGATGAAAGCAAGGCCGGAGAAGCTCATGGTACCTTTCACCAAAATGCGAAGGGACTTTTTCGCCAGTTTAGGATGACAATGCGGGAAGCAAAAGGCATTGTAAGAGCCTGCCCCGGCTGTAGCCGCCATGGCCCAGGGCTGGGCTTGGTGTGGGTCCCTGGGGCTTGGGCCCGTGTGAACTCTAGCCTTTCAGTGTATGGAGACACTCGTGTATGGTGCAATTATACCTCCCCCAACATTTCCCATTCTACTAATCAACCCTTGAAATTACCTAGTGGCATGTTTTTCATTTGTGGAGATCGAGCCTGGCCAGGTATCCCCTCCAAAATAAAAGGGGGACCCTGTTCTCTTGGAAGGTTGACATTGCTGACCCCCAACACCTCGATGATTCTTAATAAGCTTCGACATCACCATCTCAGGCACTTGAAACGCTTTGTACACGGCTTTACTGCTGATTGCAAATCTAATGTCGAGTTCTGGTCGCCTGCTGCTATTATTGCAGCCTCCTTCCTTGCTCCAGGAGTGGCCTCGGCTGGGGCCTTGGCCCAGTTGAACAAACTAGGTTGTTGGCTCTCCAAACAAACAAACGCTACATCTAAAGCAATTTCAGATTTGTTGCTTGATGTAGATTCGGTGAGACACGCCACGTTGCAAAATAGAGCCGCAATAGACTTTTTATTGTTGGCACAAGGACATGGGTGTGAAGAATTTGAGGGAATGTGTTGCATGAATCTCTCTGACCATTCTAATTCAATACATGCACAGTTAAAAACTTTGACTCAGCTCACCCAGCAATTGCAAGTGAGCAATGACTTAGGAATAGCTAAATGGTTGTCCTCATTGGGCATCACAGGTTGGATCCAAACCTTGTTATTTGAAGGCCTTCGGTTGTGTGTTGTTGTTATTGTGTTTATAATAATTGTTAAGATTGTGTATAGCTGTTTAATGAAACAAGTAACCAAAGTGACCCACAATGTTTTGCTTGCAAAAGAGGAACAAGGAGGAATTGTTGAAAAATGGCTCCATGATCAGGGCCATGGGTCGCTAGAGGGCTTGTGCAAAGAAGACCCCGTTTAACTGGGAAAAGACTGAAGTAGATAATAAGAGTAACATTGCCTTTAAGAAATTGATTGACTGATATAAGTTTTAAAATAGATGATAAATGAAGTTTATAAAGATAAGATTGATAGTTTTAATAGTTATTACAATTATAAGAGTAAAAGTGCCATAAGTTCAGTTAAGTTTAAGTGTTGCTAAATTTAAGTGATGTTAGGTTAAAGTTTATTGATTTTAAATTCTGTTAAGCTCTATTAAGGTTAGGTTCTGTTAAATTTAAGTTCTGCTAAATATAAGTGTTAAGTTCAAGTGAAGTTAAGTTTAAGTGATTATAGGTAAGTGTTAAGGACTGTTAAAGTTAAGTGCTGTTAAGTTTCATTTCTGTTAAGTTCAAGTGTCAATTAGTTTATAATGTTAAGTATTTGATAAATAATAGAAAAATGTAAACATGGTCTGGATTGCTCAAAGAAAAGAAGGGGGATATGTTGGGAAATGGCCATTTCTGGCTGCACAGACATAAGGTATAAGTGAGCAATCCAGGCTCCATAGACAAGTGTTAGGCCTCTGCTCAAGGCTGTTCTCAAAACAACTGTGGGAAAGGGAGACATGAGAGCTGTAAACAAGGTGCAGGTGTCTAGAGATTAGCTTGGCAGAAGAAACTGTTGATGTTATTGCCTTCTGAGACCAGTTTGTGTTTTAATTAGATTAGAGAAAGATCCCGTGTGAAACTTCTGTAAGTGAATAATATTTCGAGCACGTAAGGTAGTATAAGTATGTGCACTGTCTGACAATAAACGAGCTTGATTTATGAATCACATTGGATCGTCGTCTTGCTCCTCTCGCCGACAAGTTTACTCTGTTCCTCTTTGCAGCAGTGTTTACTGTTTGCTTGATCACTTCACTTTCCCTTGACTTTTCTATTTCCTTTATCACCACATTCCTTCAACATTTACAAAATGTTTCCAAGTGCCTCATCATTCTTGTTAGCATTTCGTCTTCCCATTCTGTGCTTTCTATAGTTGTACCAGCTGTATCAGTTCTGAGATGCAATGCAGTCCCTGAAAATGGACATGGAATTGCAGCTAAGTCTTCCCAGCCTGGAACAGAAGGGAAGGACTACCTCATGTGCCTCTGACCTGTTTGTATGTCCTAATGGGATGTGTGGGGTTCTTTTCTGAACAGCATGATATGTGTTCATCTTACTGTAACTATCAGTTTCCTTCTGTAGAATTACTCAGTTTGTATTTCTGCAGTGATCTGGCTCCCTGAAGTGCTTATTTGTGCCCTTGTCCTCATCAAATTGAGGTCATGAACAATTTGAAATCTATTCAAGTCCTCCAAAAGGTATCATTGTGATATCTGCTACCTTGATGAGCATATTTTCAATTTCACCAGATGAGTTATTAATTAAAATCAAAGTTCTTAGAGCACAACTCTGGGAAGTCTCTCATTTAAGAGTTCTGCTTTGATGAGTTTGCAAAGAGTTGAATACCTATATGAGTTTCATTTTATAGTCTTCATTTTCATAGTGTTCATATGAGGATGTCACGTGAAAATGTAGAAAAAACTTCATTTAAATCAAGTAAGTGTTTTCTGCTTATTCTCCTTATATTCTGCTATATTTCTGTTTACTCCATAACACCTATTATGGCAGGGTAAAAAATTGATTTGGCACAGCTTAGTCTTGAAGATTTTTTAACAGGAACAAAACTACTCCATGTTGGCATTATTCACCCCTTTGTATTCTTACAGGTGTACACACATATTGTATAATTTTCAATTTTCCAGTACTTTCACAGAACATAGGTTGAACTCCTCATCTACAAGTCCTGTTCCTTCTGTTTCTGCATTACATTTGCCCATCTATACTCCTCTACAAGCTTGCTCCTCCACCAGTAGTTCTCAAAGACATCAGAAAATGGCAAAGATAATTTCAGGCAATTCTCTAATTACACTTAGGCCAAACTAGTTTTAACATGTAAGTCAATCTAATAAGTTACCTCTTGGTTTTTCTGTCCTGTCCTGACTCCTTCTACTTTTGTTATTAGGGCTAATAATTTTGTTTACCACCTAATTGCACTTCATTTTTAATTGCATTTTGAATTGACAGAGGCATTAAGCACAGCATCATCTGTTAATGGCTTTCTCTCTGTTTAGGTTCCCTTTGTTCTCTTGATATTGCAAACCTTAATAGACGTTTCTTCTTAATTTTTATGAGTTTTGATATTGATTTCTTGATTTGTCCCTTGCCTTTCTGCTTCTGTCCTAACGTGTCTATACTATCTTTTCTTTCCCAACCTTTTTTGTCCTGTGTTGTTTACGACTGCTCTTCCTCAGCTTTAGAACAGAGTATGAAAATAATTTAGGCTGGAAAGGACCTGTGGAGGTCATCTAACCCAGGTCCAACTTCAAAGTTTGATCAGGTTACTCAGGGCCTTGGTATGTCAAGATGGCCATTTATCTTGTGGCTTCACTAAGAGGCTGTTACAGTCATCCCAAGAATGACAAGTAAGTCCTGAACTGCCACATAAAATGCTCCTGGCTAAGTTGTACTTGAGGTTCACTCTAGAAAATGTGTTCTGAGTCCATCTGTTCTAGGTCCTGTCAATATGTCAGCACATGAAAAATGATGCCCCTAACTGCTCTGCTGAGCAAGCAGTGAGTGATCTCTGCATACATCCAGAAGATCATGTTTAGATATCTCTGGAAACTTACTGATGAAAAATGCAGCACATATACCTTTCCAGACATCTCTAAGTTCTTGCAGCAAGGCCTGAAAGTACACGTGAATTTAGGCACTCAAACTGGGGCACAGGCACATAAATCCCATGTGGAAACAGGCTCTTGATGGCATTAGTGCTAATTGGCATGTGCTAACCTATGCACTCCCTGATGTCTCTTGGCAGCCCTGAGACCCTTCTCATGGTTAGTCCAAGAAGGATTATCTATCTTGATTTCCCTTCGCTGGCTTGTCCTTTGGGACTTGACCCTGCAAGCCCTATCAGATGTAAGTAATTGCAAAAAATTCTTTGGGAGGTGAGACACTTTTGGGATGTTCAGAAAGGGATTAGATAAATTAATGGGCAACATGTCTGTAAACAGATACTGACAGAAGTAGGCAGTATGTGCTCTGTAACACAGAAAGTTGGAAGAGCCACACTTATCCATTAATTATTTCTGTAAGCTCACTGTGTCCAAGAGCAAGTATGTGGGTGATGGACATAGACTATATGTGACTGGTGTGATGACTCATTTGTTAAAGGAAGCCATTTGGTTCAGGTCAATAGTTTCTATCACGTATTAATTCTTATGGCAAAAAGGAACATAAGGATGGCTGAGATTAATCCAATCTGTTCTTCCTAGTACTGCATTTCCTCAGGTACAACAGAGTTAAGATCATGAAGATCTGATCTAGGATGCCACCGTGCTGAACCCATGCTAGTACACTAGTCAAGATGAATTACCAAAATATGAGTATTGATCTAGCATCGATGCCCAACTCGAGATGGACAAAGACTCTCTAACAGAGCTGTTAGAAAGTGTATGTTTATTTCAGTGCCGGGAAACTGCATGGGATAGCTCCCTAATACACAGCACAAAAGCACAAAGCAATACAAGAGCTATATATTTACAGAAGTCTTGAATATTCAAAATATAAGGATACATTCATCATATTGGTACCTCCCATTTCCCCGCTTCGTATGGTAATTAGTTGAATACTAATTAAGCATGCGTAGTTTGTCTTTTAATTTGAATCAGTGGTCGTGAAATTAGAGGAGAGGGCTAGAATGATGAAGTAAAACTTCTCTTCCTCTGTTTGAACTTTTTCACCCTTTGGTTTTTAACAATACAAATTGCTTCTAAGGGAACTTTCGGTCCCTTCTGATATTTCTCTTCAATAGGAAAATTAGTAACTGCCTACATTCCTTTAGATCTATGAAGCAATGTTTTCTATTTCCCTATTGCAAGCCCAGCTGAATAAGCACCTAAATGACCAATAATTGTTCAGTTACATTCCAAACTTGTCTCAACTTAGTTCTCTAGTTAATCATTGATTCTTTTAATTGACTTCAGCTGAGTCTACTTACTAACTATTTTCTTTAAGCCTAGCTGGGTCTACTTATTGTGTCTAACTGATTTTTACTAACTTTCTGTCTATGATTCTAATTTTTTTTAAACTCTATGTTTCAAAGAAGTGTTATGCAGGACAATAACTTGACAAGTCTTATCATGCAATCTCTTTCAGAAATATCTGTTATGCATTTCTTGTCTTTACCATAGTTCATCACAACTGTTTGTTGGGATCAGCAGGATGCACTGACAGCTCAAATGAAAAAGCTGTTGGTCTAACTTGGACTCTTCAAATGAAAATAAATTCTGTTATCAGTTACTATAAAGTTGCAAACAAATCACAAAGAATTCACATTTCTGCCCCAGGTACAGTTGATAAGACCATTCTAGATCACAGCTTACTTAGAATTTTGGGGGCATTGGAAAAGTCACATCAAGAAGTTTGACTAACTTTGATCTCATTTACAGCTCTCTATATACGTCAGTTTGAGTCACAGGCATGACTGTTGTTCTGTGCCATAACATGCAGTTCTTGAATGTGCTATAGCAATGGTGACTCAGTGACTTTTTTCCAGAAATAAAAACACAGCTATAATTTCTTTTTTATTAGATAGCTCATGTTGGTCAGGAAAAAGAGAATTATTTTATCACATCAGGCAGTTTCTCTACTGATTGTAAAATTCTTGCCTGACTTTCAGTTCAGGGACATTGTGAGCACATATTTATCTTCTGTCAGAGAATACCACACATCTCAAGAAAGTGACATTGTTTTTTCTAGTCTCGTATTTTCTCCTCTTACTTCAGATACATGACTTCACAAACAGCTTAGAAGTTCCAAAAAATGGTAAGCAAGTTCACTGTTAACTGAATCAGGACAGTACTGAGTGGCTGGAATTCTGGAAAATAGTTTATGTGAAGTGTCACAAAATTCCTGGGACCATGGAAATATCAAATTTGAGATGCTTGACTGAGAAAGCTCCACAGTGAGAGGTGATAATCCAAGCCTCTGCAGATTCTTTATTGTTTATAAACTGTTGCTGCTGCCTGTGTAAAATCAACTTCAGCAAAGACACATCCTCTGCCTGGAAAGACGGCTAAATATCAGCAACCATGAGGCATTGATGCTGCCTGAGTGTGCTCACACACTACTTTTCAGCCAGTATAATGAATAACATAGTTTGTAAAGATGGTGTCAATTGTGTGATCATTTAATAATTTCTTGTTCCATGAAATATTCAGGCCTAGCATCAGCTGGATCAAGACTATATATATATATATAAAGTCTTTCTGCGAATTGATGTGACTTTTGGATCCAATGGAGCAATCCTGGTGACCTTCAGAGGGCTCTCTTCTCTGAAATAAATTTTCAATTAATTATTTATTAATTAATTGTCAATCTTTCTTGGTAATTCTTCATTAATGACATTGAAACCTTGGATGCTGATTTCTAATTCTCTTGTGCTAATGAAAAGTGATTTCCTTGGAAAAAAACTGTAGAAAAATTATCTCTAAGGCTTCTCATGATGTCAGTTTCTTTACCACAATGTCCTTGAGGGTTAGTATATTTTACAGGATGGATTTCACAGCTTGAAAGATGATAAAAGATTGAATCTTCAGGGTCAATCTGCACCAGAGAAAACATTTTTCTTACCTATGTTACTGCTAATGATCATTCTTGTAAACATTTCAGAGCTTTTATATTCTTCACTGTGTATCTTCCAAATATGGCAGTTTGTTTACCCTGTTGTTAAATACTTGTTTGATTCTTGCAGATGAGAGCCATTGTTAGGTGATTCTGTTTCTTACTGTTTCACACTGGGCTCAACTGACCTTGTAGGAGCAGCACTTATAATCTTTACATTGATTTTAAAAAACACTGATGCTGTTCACCACAGCCAAAGCAGAAATGTAGATAATTTTGTATTGTCCAGTGAATGCTAATTTGGTTTAATTTTCAGTGTTTGCACCAACAACTTTAACAGTGATGGTCATGTTCCTGATTGGGGTGACCAGTTCAGTTTGATTACTTCTTTCCCTGCAGTAGTTTGCAGATGGTAATTTGGTCTTGTGTATATTTTATTTAATTCAACTTATCCTGATTCCTCAAAGCAAGACATGGTTTACTGATGACAGCAATGTGAATGCAAAAAGAAAGCAATCTGTGATTAGCTGTGCCCTGCAGATTGCCTCTCTGTAAGCACAACTGCTCTCATTACCTCTTGCTCACCATTTAATTAGCAACTTGCCAATTAATATGGCTGCAAGTAACCAGTCCTGAAAGAAACAGAAGATAAGGTCAGTTACATGTACTGGTGAATGCCATGATCTGAACTCATCTGGTTCTAACTCTTCTCTTTTCAAATATCATCCAGTTTCAGAAACTGGAAACTGCAGATACTACTGGAAAGCTAGTGCTGTTTCACTATGGCTGTCCCAAGCTGAAGGCAGTAGTTCCAATACAAAGTTTTTACAATTAATTGTATCATCCTAAAATTATGTCTGTAATCTATACTTGCTCATCTTATTTATATAGTGGGCTTTTTAGAAGTCCAAAGCACTCAGCAGATCCCATTGAACAGAGCACAACTAGGCCACTATGTATGGACCTATCAAAATAGAATTAATTTATTATTAGTCATGTGGAGTTTATTTAGGAACTGCTAGTGCACAATAACCTAAGTACATTCTATTTCTTAGTTCTTATAATAGCCAATAATACTTCAAAGTAAAGACTGAAAAGCTTACACTTCCAGGCAAACACTTCTATGAGGCTACTCTAACATATAATGCTGTTCACAAAAAATGACACTACAGGTTGACAGATTCTGTTATAAGCCAGCTGGTTTACACTTCACAAAAATTTTTTTCTCACTATTTTCTCTGAGTCTAAGCGTAGATATAAGTTCTCAGTTACCAGTTTCAAAACACAGATCTAAGATTACTTTTTCAGGGATTGTTTATCTAATCAGAATAGATTATGTTTCTTCTTCTAAACTTTTCCTCAGTGATTAATTTTCAAATAATTTCCCAAAAAACCACAATCAATACACTTTCTCTAAAAATCCACATGCTTACAGCAATTCAGTTGAAGCCTTATTTTGGATGATTTTTTGCAGGCCAAGAGGGCATCTGGCAATCTTTTAGTCTGCAGTTTCTCTGAAATGTTGTCTCAGAGTAGTCTGGTGAAAAATTAAATACAAGTGGGTTTTCAGCATGCTTTTTTGAAATCTGATTAGAATGAGAAGGATAAGACCCATTTTGTCATACAGAATCTCTGAATATTATCCTGCTTTCATTCCTGTCTTTGTTTATATGTGCCAGATGAATTGCATGGGGAAGGAAGAGTATCAGCTCAGCCAAGGTTCTTTCCATGCCTTGAGAAATGTCATGTTCTCTTTTAGGAGAGACCATAAGACTGCTTTGGACTTTGGAACATCACCAGGGTGTTTTAACATGGTACAGAAGTAGTCATCAGAGCCATTTACTTATTTCAAAAAATTGCATATTTTCCTTTGTGTCACACACCCATGTCACATTCAAGAAATCATATTAGAACATCTAGATCCCAGTGTACTTTAAATAACACATTTTTGAGTCTTCAGGAATACCAAAGCAAATGAAGTCTTAGTATATAAACATGCAGAAGTTATTAAGTGAAGTTGTGAGACATGAACAGAATAGAGGTGAAGGAGTACAGTACAGACTGCTGTATTTCTTGGAGTGGCAGATCACAGGTAACCAACCTTGTATATGAGCATGTACCTTAAATGTCACACAGATGAATAACTGAGTGACCTTCACAGCCTAAAACAGTTTTGCATCTGTGCAACAAGTTTCCATAACAACAGGATACAATATTCAAGGTCATTACTGCTATTTAATATAGTGCAAATTTCTTTCCAGATGACTTTATCTCAATAGCTTCTATTTTCCAAAAACAGCAGCTATTTTCTTTTTTAAAGTGATCATTTGGCATAATCATTTCATGGTTTTGTGATGTGCTGTTTTAAACAATCCCTATATTATTGCTAAGGAGAGAGTTTTCTGCATTTGTTACCCTCAGTGCATCTCCACAGCTTCCACTTCCAAGCCACTGCTATACCAGTTTTCCATGGAGGTCCAAGGCTCTGCAAAAATCCCTTGTGAGAGGCCCAGAACAATAAGCTGTCATTTTTCCACAGTCTGAGCACTAAACTGTTTTTCTGTACATAGACAGCAGGGATGTGATCAGCCTGTGCTGGATGCAGAAACCTGCTCTTCACATACCCTTTTCTTCCTTTCACTTACAGAATTATGGTTTGACTATTGCCCTTTTGACTGAGATTAGGTTTAGATGTCACAGTCATCATGTTTGGAAACAACATGGTGTGAAAATGCATTTTACGCTTCCAACAGTTTGTAGTGTAAACAGATAAATCAGCATATACTGTAAAAATAGCCTTTCACGTAACTACAAAAAACATGATAACAAGTGGTTGCACAACACGTAATGTGTCTTTTACTCATGCCACATTTCATGTTCCCCATGTTTTGCCTAATCACAAGTAGAAGACATCTGTCATTATTACTCCCTTTCTTCCTGCAAGGAATGCCTGCCCATGGATAGAACCATGGAAAATGCTTGTCCCAGCCAGCAAAAGTGCAATGGGCCTCCAGTTTCTGATAGGCACTCCCTCCTCCCCAGGAAAACGTCTTGTAGTAAAATAAATGTGTTTGTGCAGTGGTGACTATTTGTCACTGTAGACCCTGACACAGGCATTAAAGCATCTGCCATTTAGAACTGTGTCTCATAACTGGCCAGCCTGAAAGCTGCAATGAAACCCTATCTTACCATACTGAACTGGAGAAGTCTGTTTAGTTAGCAAGGTTGCACCTCTCAGATACTAACAGGACTGTAACTGATATGAACACTAAAGTCCATATTCAATCAAAGGCAAACAGCAATAATTTGGAACAGCTATACAGTCAAGACCTCTGTGAATAAGAATTTTTAAATCTTCCCCTACAAAGACTGTAAATTTATACAAAGATGTCTTTTCCAGGTCTCTACCTTTCTGGCTCCCAACTCCAGAGCATATATTACACTGTTCACTACCCTATTTGTAAAACTTGCATGTGAGGGATGGTTGCTATCATGTGCTTTTAAATTATTTAAAGTGTCACATACTTATATACAAGCACTGGCATGTACAGTACACACACACTTCCTCTAGTCAGTTCCTAAATCTCCAGTGAGAATGCATGTGACATTGTGCATATACAAATAATATCAAATCCTTGGACAAGCAGAATTTGAATAGGGTCAAGTAAACAAAAAAATTCTAGGCAAACAAAAGTCAGATAAGTCTAACAACATATAAATTAAAATCAAGAATTAAAGCTGGTCTGTGTTATTCCTACAGACCCCTGTGAAATTCATTTTAAGGCAAGAAGAGATAACAAAATTCAGCTAAGAAGTGCTGCTACATACCACAAGCCATGAAGCTCCATATGCTTTCTTCCAGTAGCAGGAATTATTACTATTATTATTACTTCCATGAATGTCAGAGAGGTTCTGTTGCTTAAATTTCCCATAGGTAATTTTCAGCATAAAAAATGCTGGTTCCTCGTAGAGCCTCCACTGCCCAGACTTTGAAGAAAACTCATGGAAAATCTCTAATCGCTATTTATCAAACATTTCTGTATTATGTTGTAGATTCGGGAATAGATACATGCTTTTTAACAGACTATCAATCTTTGGTGCACCAACTCTCCCCTTATACCTCTGTCAGCCATTTCAAACATCCTGCAAAGTAGATGCTTAAAATATCCTTCTGAAGGGAAAGGAGGGATGAAGTTTCTAATCCTCCATTTGCAATCTTTGGCATAACCTCCTATTTCAGCAGCAAATCACACTTCTCTAGCTGTTACCTAAGGACTGTGACTATGAATGTCAGCAGATCATATAGGTGAGCCAGGTACAGATCAGTGCTGAAGACCCAGCATCCCCTTAACATCTCAGGGTGCCTTCCAGCTTAGTTTCTCATGAACAGAACCCAGATGATAGACCCTTGAGAGCACCCTGTAAGGAGTATGGAAAGTGCAGTAAGTCAGGGCTAATCAGAGATTTCCTTGACAAAGGCATTCCTGACAAAGTGAAATGAGAATGTAAACACATCCTGGGTGAGTATCTGAGTGCACCTACTGACGCATCATGAGAAATGACAGACAATTAACCCTGTAACAGCTCAGACTGGTGTCCTAATTATATTACCACACAGGCTACAAGTGACAATGAAACATGGGCAGTTAACACATATTTCTAGACATGCCACCTCCCCTTACCTGAACAACCTACCAAACTCGGGTGAGAAGGTCTGTGTGAACAGGAATCGACAGAGAACACAACAAGATCAAGAGCCTAGAGGTTTTCAGTAGCAAAGAGGTTTTCAGTACTCTAAGTGGTTGCCTGGAGACAGTAATGAGGAGAACATATTTTTTTTCTGTTGAGAAATTAGATGGAAAATGCTACAATTTTAAATTGTGTTATTTTTCCTGTGGGGAAAAGAAAAAGGATGTTAGAAATAGCAATCAGTGGAAGACGTAAAGTCAAATGTTAGAGGGATTTCAGAAACACATTTAGAAGAGTATCAACAGTTTGAAAAGACAAAGGCAGAAGAACAACATCCTGTATTAACAACAAAATACACTGAAAGTTCCTGCTAAGAAAGATGCTGTTGAACATGAGTGTAAAAGGAAGAAGAGGAGAGTGAAAATGGGAGTAGAAAAATTTCTGTTTCTAAAGTGCAGACAAACTCTGAGCCCCAGTATGCCCACAGCTGGACCTACACTGGTAACCTGCACTTCATAGATCTGCAAGAAGCAATTTAAGAATCATTACCCAGGTAGCCAAATTATCTACCCATCTCTCAAATCTGCTATTGTATGAGTAGGATAGGGCTATAACAAGGGCTGAAAATTTCACCTCCACCCAGGTGCCCTTTTGCAGTGACACATACGAATGGATACTATGGATCCTCACTGATTACCAACACCACTGCAAAGAAGTGTCAAAGAGATCAAAGATTTAAAATGCACCATACCTGTGGTTGGAAGAATCTTGAGAACAGTGAAGGAGAAAAAGGAGGTATTTGGAATGGTATAAAGTGTTAAGTGAGTCCTAGCTGACAAAATGCTTCTCTATAGTTCTGGACTAAACTTCTGCTTAAACCTTAAGGTGTCGAGAGTGACCCAGGCAGTTCCAAGCTTATTATTCAACCAGTTATCCAGAAAAATTGTATGTGGAAAAGTGAATTTGGAGGGATCTAACTCCTGGAGGCCAGCTGTGACTTAAAATGCAGTGCATCTTTCTTGTATTTGGTCATCCTGACCACTCACTGAATTTACAACTCACTGACTTTCTGAAATACTTCTTTGGTAAGGATAATAGACCTTGTAGACCAAATACAACACATCAGAGTTTTACTTGTACAAATATGCTGAAAGTATATTTTCAGTAGAACTACCATGCATGGAAGCATGAACAATGGAATAAAGAACTGGCTTCAGAGTAAGTTTTTCTGTGAGGTTCTACCAAGCTGAATGAAATTACAAGCAGACTTCAGCAGTGATTCTCCATTCAATTCTTTGTCCAATTGTTCTTATTCACATGATTTTACTTCCTCTTATGTCTTTATGTTTATATCTAACATGATCAGGAATACAAGGCATGAAGAGAAAAATGGCCTGTACCAACTTTTGAATCCCCCACTTGATTCAGTTTTGTAATGGAGAACATCTCTGAGGATATTTTGTTCATATGTACTAGGGCTGATTTCTAGCTGTGTTATATAAACCAAAGAGCTGGAGTGGGAGATGCAGCAAAATTCAAGTTTCTTATATAATGGGGAAACTGATTGTCTTCATTCAAATTAAAATTTATTTACAGTTGTTAGGAGTTTTGCTCCTATCTGTTAGTCCTACAAAGGACTAATTATGCTGTGCCCACATCACTGTGAGGAACTGAATCTGTTTACTCTGTCACTAAGTGCTGGAAAAAAAGAACTTATTTTGTTTCCTGTTTAAAAAAAAAAACAAACTGTTGAAAGCAGCAGGAGCATCTGGCTCCTAAACTTAGTTTCCCAACTCACTGAATCCACTTAAAGCTCTTGAAAAGAAAACAAAAATTTGGTAATTATCTTTCTCCCTTAAACTAAATTTTCATTTGTGCACCTTACTGGTAGACTGATCTCATCTGTCTTGTTCCAAATATTCCCAGGGTAGTACTGAAGAAACAAAAGATTAAAAGAAAAAAACTGAGTGTAGTGAATGTGAAAAAAAATTTAAACAATCAGCACAGTTTTGGTTTGTGGAGTTTGGGGTTTTTTTTGTTTGTTGGGGGGTTGTTTGTATTTGGTTGGTTGGTTTTTGCTGTTGCCGTTTTGGGTTTTTTTATTACTACCATTACTAATGCTGTGGGGCAAAGACCCCTGTAATACCCAAAAGCATGTAAAGGGGTAGCTTCTCCATGGATAGTCAGCAAATTAAATCAGAGACACAAGAGATGGGTAAAGGTCAACATTATATCCCTCTTTAAAGGTAGAAAATTAAATCACAGGAAAAGTGACTGGTCAAAGGTCAAACAGAAAGCAAGTTGCAAAACATGGAAACTGAGAAACTGTTTCTTACGTTCAAAGCCTTAACTGCCAGACTGCCCGTTCTTTAATCTGAAGAGGGGAAAAAACCTCAGTGGTGGAATAGTATCAAAATTGGTTTCACTGAGAACAGTCTGAATTTCTCTGTCTCATCCAAAACTGGATATTGTTCTGCCTCATTAAAGCAGAAATGAGATCCACTCCAACAACACTGATGTGGTGAAAACAAAACCACAACTACTCTTAGTGTTAAAGATTTTTGTACTCCAAAAAATTGGTTTGCAGTTTTGGAGAAACAGTCAAGTCGATTAATTTCATTGTCATTTTAGAGAAATGAACAATACCACCACTCTTGCCTTCAGAAAGATGAAGTTTGGAGCTACATTTGAGAGCTATGAGACCATTGCAAGTGCCTTATCTTCATGTATTATTGTTTCTATAAAAAGTTTACATGTGTGTATACACATAAACAGACAGGAATATACTTATCCACGTGAATATACATACATATCCATGTGTGTGTGCATATAGATATGGACACATTTGCATATACACATATATATATTTACATAAACATAAAGACATTACATGGTATTTAAAGAACACAAGGCAGTGCAGGAAAAGAGGCAAAGAGGTAATTTTCCCAATCCTCTTTCTCTATGTGAGACGGTTCCAGACATGATGTGACATTACAGTATAAGCTAACAGAGAGTGACACAAGCTCCATTTCTGTCTCAGGGTCTAGGAAGCTCTGTATACCCTGTCAGGCCCAAGGGATTAAACTTCAGTTACACCAAATGCCTGGGCTTTGCTTGCCCTAAACAGCGTCAAGGACAAGGGCTGTCCAGAGAGCCCCATCACACTGTAACCCAGTCACCTGGAATCACTCCTGTTACCTCATGGGCAACATGGGAAAGTTCAGACTGAAAGGCTAAGCCGAGGTGCACTATCTGTAGGTGCCTCATCATCGCAGCACAGATCTGCCTTGGCAACCTTCCCCATGTGTGTGGAGGAACAGCGAGCTTGGCTCCTAACCTTGGGCTGGCCCGGGTGACTTGGGTCACAGGAATGGCATGCTTCAAGGGGAAGGGGCGGGGGGTGGAAATAGCAGGGGCTTCTTCTGAAAGTATTAACCCGTCTATTTGGAGAGTGATGGCTGCCTTTGAAATCTCTCCTTATAGATTTATACTTAGCCCCGGGCAGGGAGCGTGCGCCGGGGATGTGAGGGGTGGGCTGGGGGAGGGCTCCCTGCGCCTTTGTCCTCCAGCCGTGCCCCCGAGGGCTCGGCAGCGGGGCCGGGGCCGCCCGCCGCGTCGGGACGCTGCTTCCGAGCCCCCACCTCGCGTTCCTTCGCTGCACCCCGAACTCACGGCACTTCGGGGGAGGGTGGAAAGCTGGGTTGTATTTTTCTTCAGCTTGTTTTTATTTGGTTGGGGCTTTTTTAAAATTTTTTTTTCCAATTTGTCTCCCACCTCTCGTGTCCCCCTCCCCCTTCTAAATAGGAGATGTTCTCAGGACAGCGCCCGGGAGACTGGCTGGAATCAGTTTTGGAGGGTGATATACCACGACAGCTAAAAGTTGGATAGGGTTTCAGCAGCTCTTATATAAAGCAAGGGGGACTTATGTCACTGCACTAATTAAATTCCATCTGGGTTGTTCCTCGGGGTGTTTTTGAGACTGCCACCCAACTCAAGCAGGCAGAGAGGCCCAGGGACAGCATGATGGACCTTTTTGAAACTGGCTCCTATTTCTTCTACTTGGATGGGGAGAATGGAGCCCTGCAGCAGCTGCAGATGGCTGAGGGATCCCCGCTGTACCCAAGCAGCGATGGCACCTTGTCTCCATGTCAGGACCAAATGCAGCCAGAGGCCGGCAGTGACAGCAGCGGAGAGGAGCATGTGCTGGCACCCCCAGGACTACAACCCCCTCACTTCCCCAGCCAGTGTTTGATCTGGGCTTGTAAAACTTGCAAGAGAAAGTCGGCCCCCACGGACAGACGGAAAGCAGCCACCCTGCGGGAGAGGAGAAGGCTGAAGAAGATCAACGAAGCCTTCGAGGCTCTGAAAAGGCGGACTATGGCGAACCCCAACCAGAGGCTGCCCAAGGTGGAGATACTGAGGAGCGCCATCAGCTACATCGAGAGGCTGCAGGACCTCTTGCACAGGCTGGATCAGCAGGAGAACATGCAGGAGAACGGGGGGGACCCCTTCAGCTTCAGCCCCAAGCAGGGAAATGTAAGCACTGCCGCTTGGCCCCTCCGTCGCCACGGCAGCGCCGCCGCGCCGTCCCCTCCCTCCTCCTCCTCTTCGGCAGGGGCTGCGGGGGCCGGGAGGGCTGGCGGGCGCTCCTCAGGGAACCTTCCCGTCCTCGGGCCTCCAGAGGTCCGCCAGCCCGGCCCGGCCCGGCGAGCGCGGCCGCCCCACTAACACCCGTCCTCTCCCCGTGTCTCCCCGCTCCCGCCCCCGCCTGTGTGCCGCAGATCCCCAGTTCGGACTTCCTGAGCACCTGCAGCTCCGACTGGGAAAGCGTTTCTGACCATTCCCGAGACCTAGGAGTCAGCCCCAAAGAAGGTAACCCGCCCCGCGGGCCCCGCTCGCCGCCCTGCCGGCCCTGCTCGCCCGCCGCCCCCGGGCCCGAGCCCCCTTCCCTCGCCCCGACGGCCGCGGCCCCGGCGCTCCGGCTCTCACGCTGCCTCCTTTGCCCGGGCTCTCCGGCAGCCAGGAGCCCTACGCCATAGGCCCGGCGAGGAGGAGCGGTCCGCTCTTTAATGCCTTTTCTTTCGTTGAGCAGGAGTCTCCGCTGTCGAGTCGTCGGCCTCCATCAGCCTTCGCTGCCTCTCTTCAATAGTGGACAGTATTTCTTCCGACGAACCCAAACTGCCCAGCGTGGAGGAAGCGGTGGAGAAATAAACCCGTTTTTGTGGTAGTATATTTAACGGAGATGGAGCCCTCATCCTCTCTCCTCTAAACTAAGTAACGAAGCAAACTCACACAGTGGAAAGCCCAAGCAGGGGCCTTTGTAAGATCAAATCAAGGTACATCTATCCTTAAGAAAATGGCTCCCACTGACTCGAGCCAGTCAGAGTTCCCCCTTGCCTTTTTTTCCCCCCTTGCCTTTTTTTTTTCCCGAGTTTTGTTTTCTTTAAATTGTATTGCATAGACCACCCTTCCTTTTTTCTTTTTTTTTTTTTTTAATTTAAGATACTTACCTGTGTACCGGTGATCCGCTTTGTCTGAGACTCACCGGGAAGTTCATTCCTGTCTGAGTGAAGCTGTTGGTTGCATTTCGTGCGAGTCATATTTAAAGAGTTCCCGCCTCATTTCGTTCCTGTAAATAATTTCAGTACTGTCTTTTCTTTTGTAAACATAACATATATATTTAAATGGTGGAATGTGATATTGTGTATAAGAACAGATGGATTTCTTGGACTATAAAATAAAGTGTTACAGTGTTTTCCTCCCCTCCTCGTAATTTCATAAAATAACCCGATCCCGGAGTTAAAACCCGCCACTGACTTCAGCGAGATGAAGGCCAGAAGAGTCAGATTCATGTAGCAGAAGCACGACCCGTGTGACTGGAGGCAAGACATGGGACAGATTTTTCCTTCGTTTACTCCTCTAAGGACCGTCTCTATCCCTTTAGGGCCACACCCGCGGTGTGAATCCCCCGTCTCCCCGCGGGCTCCCGGGGAAGCCGGGCGGGCACGGGTGGGTGCACGGGCAGGACCCGCAGCCTCTCCGGCCGCCCGCAGCACTCCGCGGCCCGGTTCTTCGCTGTGCTTGCGGAACGCATGTCCCCCTGGAAAGAGATATCGCTCCCCTAAAATGTCCAACAGTGCCGCTCGAGTACCTCGCCAGGCAAAGATGCTTCGCCGGCCTTACCCTGCACATGGAAGGTGAGGTTAGAAACGGGGCATACAAGAAGATTCCCCCGCCCATCCCCCCCACGACCTCCTGCCCCGGCCCTTGAGCTGGGAGAGGCTCAGTGCGTCTCACCTTCTCCTCTCGACACCGAGAACTTGAACGCAGGACTTGTCTGCGGCAAAAATGATGGGCCTGCTGCACTAATGGAGCAGCAAGTGGTTGTGACAGTAGCTCGCTCCCTCTGGGGCTGGACGGAGCTGTGGTTTCTTCCCAGGAAATGTAACTCCCCTTGACTTCCTTGAGCCTGAGGGAGAAGGGAATGGGGTCCTTCAGGGAGGAAAGAGTTAAGCGACCGAAAGTGTTTGGAGGTGGGGGGGGGGAAACAGCATATGAAGCCTTTCACTCAATGATGAAAAAAACACAGCCTCTCTGAGGATGGTGGAACGGAGCTGCTCACAGTCAGAGCGTTACGGTTTGTAAGAGATTGTACCCCCGGGAAGGGGTGACCACCAGGGAACAGCGCATTCTGCCCCTGGCACACACGCAGGGCTCGCAGGAGAGCCTGCACAAGTAAACGGAGGACACTTCAACTCTGCCCGCGTGTGCTCTCCTCGTCGACTTTAGCCCTTGATTTATTCTTTGTTTCTGTTTTTTGAAAGGTCACAGTCACGTTTCGGGAAGGTTTCCCCCTTCCTGGCCATCTGAGTACGCCCGTCTGAAGTGGAAACTCTGAGTAGAGCCTGCCCTGAGAGATGGGTTTCCAATCGGCCGTGCCTTCCTACCACCCTTTCTGTACCGCCGTGGCCAGCCGGGTTTTCAAACCAGTCATGTGCTAGCTCTAATTGCTCTCTAATGAGATACTCCGGTTGTAAGGAGTAATTGCGGCGAGACAGTGTGGTGGGCACAGTCATGCAACGGTTTCCCCCCTTTTTTTCTCCTTTCAAATTAAACCCCGTTGCCTCGGGGATCCCTCGGTCTCTTCAGAATGCGGCGCGTCGGGGAACGGGGTCCCTGCGTGTCACCTCTGCGACCTGGCGAGAGAGAGGAGATGGTGCTGTTCGCTTCTATAGCGAAGGCACTTGCCCAGCAAGAGAGTATTTCAGATCGGGCTAGCAAGCAGCTCGTCGCCTTCCTTCCTAATTTGTTTCAAACCCCGCCGCGTTCGCGGTAAGGGCTACACACAGTTCACACGGCGATCCGAGCCCCGCGGGACCCGCTGCCCGCATCAGGGCAGGAGCCGTGCTGAGCCACCCCTCAAAGCCACAGTGTCGCGCCCACACCGGGGCAGCCACTGTCAGATTTACCCGCAGCCGGGCATTCACCTCAACAAGCTTCCCGTCCGCTCGGCAGGACCCCTACAGCAGCGTCTCCTCCAGCAGCAGGGTAATTTGAGCGATTGTTTGGAGTAAGTTTGCCTAAAGGAGAGTTTTTTCATTAAATAAAGAAAATACCTCCCGAAGAGACTCTCCGTGACCCCCGCGGCTGCAGCTGACATGCCGGGCTTCCCAGTGGAGGTCGTCAGTGTGTTTGCAATAAAAATGTTTGTGTTAGATATTAATAACGATAATCTTTACTTAAGTCCCCAGCCAAAGCAAACAGGGCCCTGGAATCACAAAATCAAAGGACATTAACTGGGTAAAGACAAGAGGTTTGTGATTTAATGAAGTCTCTTTCCGGAGGGACCACGCACAAAATCATCGAAGTTTTTACGCAAATGCAAGTGCCCCTGACGCACCCTCTTCCTCTCTGCGGGCTGGAAATTCCATGCTCAACACTGCCCCCCTGGGAACCACCTGCTCGCTCCCTCAGGAGCCGAGGGATGCGGGGCTCCGCCGGCCCGCGGTGCGGGGTGCCCGGCCCGGCGTGGCAGAGTTCCGCCGCCCGCCCGAGGTGCCTTCGGGGCCGGGAGCGATGGGGGGAAGGCGGGAGAAGGGGGAGAAGATGGGGTGCCTGTCTGCAGTGCTGCCGCGTTGACACCTGACACCGCTTTCCTCTGAAGTGACGCGACCGAGTGTTTAAAGACTTGGTTTTAGTTTGAGGTTTTTGCTGGGTTATTTTTTTCCTTTTGTTTTGTCGGGTTTTTTTTTATTGGCTTTTTTTTTTTTTTTTTTGCTTTTATATTGTGCATCTTTATTTTCCTCGGTAAAATCGCCCGCAACCCAGGGAGGGAAGCAGACAGTCAGCAGCAGGCTTAACTCATTCTCTGAGCTCGAAGTCAAGGAGGTCAAGAGGAGACACAGCAACTATTTCCACAGGAAAATTCCTGCGTGGACCGCTGCTGCTTTGGGGACCCCGTACGATTTTCCCACAGTTTCCGCCTTTCTGTGGAGAATGAGTGAGGGATGGGTGTAGGGGGCAGGGAGAGAGGAGGTTGAATAATTGAACCATGTGCTCGCTGGGACGTCCCTCCGATAGCAGGAACTATCAACTTTTCCCAGTCTCAAGGCTGCTAAAAACCCCCTCGTGTCTCTTTGATCTCTCCTGGAAGTCCCGGGGAGCCAACAGAGGCCAATGCCTTCTTCAGCTGTCCCCTGTACAAATCCCTCTGGCAGGTACTAATGTGTTTACTTAGGTGCGCACGGTTCCCAGCGCTGGGGGGAACCAAACGTTTCTCACACGGCTGGAAGCGCCCGGCCCCACCAGCCCGACTGGGAAACAGTTTTGTTGTCTGGGCATCACGGAGGAACCTTCGCTGCCGCTCCCCACGGACGGCGGGAGCGGAGCGGCTCGGCAGCATTAAGTTACGCCCAGAACGGGGGCCGGGTGTGCGCTCCGTGGAGGGGCACAGCGCAAAGGCGCTCCGGAAGGCCGGGGCTGGGGGTGCTCTCGGGGGGACCGCAATCACCTCTCACCCCCTCAGTCCGGTGACTTATGGTTTCGGTAGGATTTTCTTATCTTAAATAGAAAGGCATGGGACTCGGGAAAAGATGGCACGCTCTGCAACCGGTGCCCACAAGGGATGGAATCCCTTCAGGAATAGGTGCGGCACGGAGATTCCTGAGGAGTGGGGAGGACTGGGGTGAGAAACACCATTTAAAGGGATCCTGACACTTTCACCACTTTCTCTCTACCAGTCCACAGGAGCAGACAGTGTCTGATGCTAAGGCTGTTCCCGCTTTCCAGAGCTGAGCCTCCTGAAATGAAGCACTATCCTCCCCCGCCCCCCATCCCGCCCTTCGCCAGCAGCCTCATTAGCCAGCCTTGTAGTTCGTGTTTTCTCCCCCCTTTCTTTAGTTCCACTCGCCTACTGCATTTTTGCAAATTTGTTTTGAGATCACTTTACCAGAGGAGTCGGGGGCTCCTTAAGGGATACTAATTACTGATTTTTTTTTTCTTTCTTCCTGAGTGACAGGCCCTTCTATGGTTTCTTCCATTTCCCCCAAAATATTCAAGGAAAATGGAAATAAATTTTTCCAGCTCTTCAAAGACTTTTGGAGAAAAGCACGTTTCTTAACAGCCCTAGCTCTGCTGAGTTAAGAGTCAAATCTGCGAGCTAAAGTTCTGCATGCCAGGAAAGCGGGACTGAGGGGCTTGGCGTTGTGCACCAGGAGATCTACAGTGCATGCTTGGAGAGAAATCAAACATGCACCAACCCAGAAAGGTGATCGGAACTGCAACCGGCATCTTAAAGATCAAGTTTGTTTGTGCACGAAGCATAAATATGTAAACAGGTCTATTTTAGCCAGCGCAAACGTGGTAAATGAAATTGTGTGCGTACGTCTGTGTGTGTGCACGCCACAGCCCAGTGAAGAGTTCAAGTTACTGCCGAGCAGAACCCCTCCTGACTGATGCTGTCTTAGGAAAACAATAGAGAACTGTCCTGTTTCAGATGTGGCCCAACAAAACAGCAACCTGCACCTCAGAACGGCTGAAGCCTGAAATTCTGAGCTTTCCCATTCTGTAACTTTACGCCTTTATCAACTCCCTGCTTTTCATACAGTATTCATTTCAAAGGGGGCTCCCCGTGTTTATGGCCCCAAATAAACCAAAGCAGTGCAGATGTAGCTTTCCCCAGCCTTTAGATAATTTTGCATCCTTTCGTAGGAAGAAGGGTGTGTGCATGGTTGCTTTTTAGGAAAAACTTTAGCTTAAGAGTGGAAATGCACCTTTGGGGGCTCGAGGACGGTGGTAGTGGGGAAACAAGGATGGGTTCCCTCCAGCCGCAGCCCAGGTCGAGCTGCTTGCCTTTCTCCGCCTCGTCCGTACGGATCGGAGCGCTTCCCAACGGTGTGCGCTGCTGCAGGGCATCTCTCTCAAGAGATACTTCCCCACCCACCTTGCTCACTTGATCAGCGGCTCCTGGAGACAAGCGGCTCGCCGTGCCATCACGTTACCTCTTCCTGAAGGCAGGCTAACTGCAGGCGCCTTTTTCCTGGGCACACAAGCCGGCTCCGTAGTGTTTGAACCGCTGTTGGGTCATTTGCTCTCCGTTTGAGTTAGCCTAGGTCCCGTAATTTTATTCCCAGGTAGGGAAGGTTTCCTTTGCCTTCTCACAGTATTTTCCTCAGCTACAAAAGCCACCTGGATGAAACCAAAGGATTTCTGCGCGTTAGCAAATGCCTGTTAAATGGCTTCATTACCACTCTAATGAGCCTTGCACCGCTCCGCTCGGCTACTGATGCGGCTGGGGCTCTGCAAGGCTTTTGTCCCCGACTTGTGTAACGTTACTTAGGGATTGCGGGGTTAGAAATTTTACACTTCCAGGAGGGGTTTGTTGCACTGGCAGCTGGGACGCATCTGTAACGGTACAAGTTTGTCTGAAAGCAGAAAATTAGCAAGCCCAAGGCAGTGCTTGACTGTTGTGTCCCTAGCAGCTCCAGGTCACACGAGTAGGAGAAAGAATGGGAAGGGGATTTGCCTCGGAACAAACACATACACTTTTCTTTTGTGAGTACCTTTCCTTGTGACCCGATCCGACAGCACTAAAATCTGGTTTCCCTCCTCGTCTCTCCTGGCCACAAGTAGCTGTGCATTGTCTCCCAATTTGTAAATTTGAGCGGTTGGTGACACAACTTTAATTACTGGACAAAGCCCTCCTCGGGATAAATAAACACATCTTAGGTCGAAGAAGAAGGTTATAATTCTTCAGGTTAGACCTGGATCACGGGCTGTGGGGAATAAAGATATGCAAGTAGACACTGTAAGTGTCCCTCCCGAGGAAACATGTGATGGGAAACGGGAGATGGGAACACCGGGACGAGGAAGGGCTCTGTAGGAAATGTCAGTGGTTCGTGGGCGTCCGCTGCCCCTCTTTCTCCTTCCATACCAAAGCTGCAAATTCACAGACTTGGCTGAAAACTCAGAGATGTCGCAACCAGTTCTTGGGAGGTCGTCCATTAGAAAAGTGCCTATCTCTCGGCGCTCCAAAGGAGCGGTGCGGAGCAAATTGTCTCCTGGGGACTGGAGGGGGCTTGCCCAGACAGCTCCCGGCAGGGGCTGTGGTGGGATATGCTAATAAAGACTGGCCGCTGCGGACCAGCCTCCCTTTCCATGTATATATAAGGGCCCCCCGCATCAGCCGAAGGACACTTGGTCTCGGGTCGCTAATTACGGAGGAAATTGCCCCAGCGCGCTGCGGAGCGCCTCGCCGAGAGCCGGTGGCCGCCGTCCCGCACTGACACCTCCGCAGCAGGGATGGAGGTGATGGACAGCTGCAAGTTCTCCCCGTCCGATCTCTTCTATGACAGCTCCTGTCTCTCCTCCCCGGAGGGCGAGTTCCCCGAGGATTTTGAGCCCAAGGAATTGCCTCCCTTCAGCACCCACGAGCCCCCCGAACCCGCCTGCTCCGAGGAAGAAGAGCATGTCCGAGCTCCCACTGGCCACCACCAAGCTGGTCACTGCCTCATGTGGGCTTGCAAAGCCTGCAAAAGAAAATCCACCACAGTGGACCGGCGGAAGGCAGCCACCATGAGGGAGAGGAGGAGGCTGAAGAAAGTGAACCAGGCTTTTGAGACCCTGAAGAGATGCACCACTGCCAACCCCAACCAAAGACTCCCCAAAGTAGAGATCCTGCGAAACGCCATCAGATACATCGAGAGCCTCCAGGAGCTCTTGAGGGAACAGGTAGAAAACTACTATCACCTGCCGGGACAGAGTTGCTCCGAACCGACCAGCCCCACTTCCAGCTGCTCCGATGGGATGGTAAGAGAGAGCCAGGAGCGATAGGGCTGTGGGGACCCCAGGACAGCCCGCGGGCAGGTCCCCCTCGGCCCAACGCCGTGGGACCAGTCCCATGGGTGTGGGACGGGCCGAACGCATCCGGACATCAGGAAAAGGCGGGCGGTTTGCCTTAGAACAGGCCTCTTCCCAGATTTTCCGCTGAGCACGCACGTGGGCTTTCCGGGGATGCATGGGGGGGGGCGGGGTGGTAGCGCTGCCCGAGGGCACTGCAGGCGCCCCAGCCCCCGGGTCCCGGCGTCCCCTCTTAGCGCGGCCTTGGAGGGGTAAGGCTGGGGGCTGGGGGCGACGGGGAAGGCGCTGCCCAGCGTCAGCAGCCTGGCTGGGGGGCGGCTGCTTCGTTCCCTCCCCGCCGGCCTTTGTGGCCCTTTCCCTTCGTGGGGAGCGTCCCGCTGGCCCCTGGTGGGGGCGGCAGGGCCGGCACTAGCCCCTCGCTGTCTTGCAGGCCGACTGTGGCAGCCCCGCCTGGTCGGCGAGAGGCAGCAGCTTCGACGCCGTCTACTGCGCCGAGATGGCCCACGGTAAGCCCGATTCGACCCGGCGCGGCCTGGGGGGTTGAGGCGGGGCCCGGGACTCCCCGCTACCCGTGGCGTTTGGGAACGCGGCGCGGCGCCCCGCGGTAATGCGATGCCGTGTCTCCGTCCCTCCCCTCGGCGCAGGGTTCGCCGCGGATCAGAGTAGCGCCCTGTCCAGCCTGGACTGCCTCTCCAGCATCGTGGACCGGCTCTCCCCGGAGGAGGAGCCAGGGCTGTCCCTCCGCGACGCCGACTCCCTCTCGCCCAGCGCCAGCATCGACTCTGGGCTGGAGACGCCCGGGACGCCGCTGCCCCGACGGACCTACCAGGCGCTATGAGGGGCCGGAGCGCCGGCACCCTGCGCCTACCGCCCGCCGGGGCCGCCTCCCGCTCCCGGCCGCCTCCTGCAAGCGCTTCTCGGGCCAGAGGGGCAGTCCCGGAGCCCCTTAGCTTCCCTCCGGGGCTGGAGGCAAAGCGCCCCGCCGGGCCCCGGCCCGGCATCTCCCGCACCCCGGCAGGCAGACCCATGACTCGGGATACACGCGCTGCCCTAGAATCCCCGCTGCAAATAAAACGTGCTGTGAGAGAGCTGTCTGGCCGGCTGGTTCTTTAAGTGCATTCCCTGGCATGGGGGAGGGCGGCGAGACTCGGCTGCGAGGCGCCCGCCAGCATCCCTGCTGAGCCCCCAGCCAGCTTCGGCCGCCCCTGGGCTCCTGCCTGCGGGGCACCCGCCTCATCAGGGCGGTGCCGAGCCGGGACACGAAGTGTCTGCCGGGCTGGAGCCTGGGAGCTTGTTTCTCATTCCACCAGTGCGTATTAGTCTGAGACCACTCATGGAGCAACAAAAACGTGGAAATTTAAATTCTCACACTATATATCCTGTTATGGGCAGAGTTTCCTTTATTTTCTGCAAAAATAAAAGGAATATTTCATAGTCATATTTTTCTATCCTCTCCTCCCCCCCCTTTCTTTCCCGTCCACCCCTGCAAAGCTCATGTTTCTTTCACTGGGTATGAAGATGTACTGTGTATTCCAGAATTTGACCCTAAAATTGCATGGTGACTCTGCTCTTAAAGCAGCTGTATGATCTAGCTCTGATGTCGTGCTGGGGAATTTTACTTATTGCTCTGGCAGAGACAAATTTAGTAAAGTTAGTAAGAACAAACCACACGTATCTCTTTCACAAGCCACGAGGTATATTTCACAATATTCGGAAAGCAACATAGATTTATTTTCTCCTAATGACTTTGGTCTTACCAACCAGGATGCAAATTCACGTCTACATGGCTTTAGAAATAGTCAGGTCAAATCTTCATGTGTTTTCATATTTAAAAAGTATTTCCTTTTAGGCACTAAATTAGGTCTATCTACTATGAAAAATTTCTGGCTTTTTGCACTCCTCTAGTTATATAGTTATAATTCAAAACTTTCTTAGCCAACCCTCCCCCCCCCCCCCCCCCCCAAAAAAAAAAAAAAAAAAAAAGAGAGATGAGATGGAGAGATGGGCTTTTTCAGTGCATCGAGAAATGTTTCATATGATACATGCTCTGAGTGGAAAGGGATATATACACCTCACTATTGTGGGATAAGGATGTATTTGCCATTTGTGTTTGTGTTGCTAGCACTCGGTGGCCAAGGGACCCAACAGTGGTATTTCACCTCTGATAAATCTTTCACTTGAACCCAGCCCAGCTGAGTCATGTCACCAAAAGTTATCACCTGACTGGCCTTTGGCAGCATCTCTGAACCAAAGATAAAAGAAGCCTTTGCTGAGGGATGGCTCTGTCCCTGCAGCACGCTGAGGATCTCTGTCCCCCACGGGGGGCCACAGAGAAAGTGAAGTGGCACCTGCCTTGCTGAGCCTGCAGCAGGGCAGTAGCAGGTGTGTGTCTGACACAGGGCAAGGCCAGCCCACCCTTCGTGCACAGCTTCCCTCAAAATTCCTTTCTTCCCTTGCGCATAGCCTTGAGGTAAGTGTTCTTTTCCTGCAGAATATTTCAGGAGGAGCCTTGACCAGAATGGGCTTTTTGTGTTTATACATGTGTCTGAACTAATCATGGAGTAGAAGAAGTGGTTTTAAACCCCTGAGTTGTGGTCATGCAGAGGTACAAACAAGGTATTCTCACACTCCTGTCATTGCAGATGCTTCAGGAGTATGCAGGTGCCTTAACACAGAGATAGTCTTGGTTCTGGGGGATCACTTCCCAAGCCTTCTGTTCACAGGAATCCTTTCGCAAGACCGTGAACGTCACTGGTTTTATTTCCTGGCTTCTCACACATTGTTGCAGTGTTCACTCCTCTCAATCAAAACACCATCCCAAGGATACTTCTTATGCCCAGGATTTAATAGAGTGCAGATGATTTTAAATGGTATTTTTAAATGAGCTAAGCTAGAGAACTTTCAGCATTTCATTCTGCACTGTGCTGACCTTGGCAAGTGATCTCAGATGAAGTATGCAGAGTAACACTAGCAAATCACATGTTGGTAATGTACACCTCTCTTTGGCTGGCAGACATTTTAAGAGTCGCAAAAAGGTCAGTACTTCTGAGAAGTAGCTTTTCAGAGTGTGAGGAGAAGTATTCCATCTGTGGGATGTTTGTCCATAGCCTCCTAAGTCCTATTACAGTAGTTTACAACCTGTAGGTTTTGCTATACACATCTAGGAAACAAAATCTTAATTACAGAACACCTATGAAAAAAGCTCTCCCATGAGTCGAAAAGTGCAATAATCCTTGTAAGGAATGGAAGTGAGCACCATGAAACTGCCTTTAGTTTGTGGATTGGGAAGAACAACAAGACTTGGGAGATACACTGTTGTGGTCAGATTTTACATATTTAATAATAATATTAATAAGAGGAGCTAAAAAGAAAGATTTGCATTCTATATGAAACATGTTCATTTAAGGAAGGCTCTGCCCAGAAATAAATAAGAAGGTGATGGTCTAGAAAATCTGAGCTCCACCTATCCAAACTCCTACTATGTGTCTGATTGCTTAAGGCTCTGGGACAGCGTGTAGCGGCCTCACAGGCAGGTGGGCAGGTACAGGGATGCCTCATGGTGTCAGAATAATGAATCTAACACAGAAGCTTTGTTACAGCAAGTTTTCTGACAATCAGTCACTGCAAGGAAGGGCATAATTCTGTACATTTTTTAGAATACAATTAATGTATTTTACCTCTGAAAACCATGCTTATTTGGCTTAAATTATGACTGAGGGAGGCAGCTGAGCTTCGGGTTTTTTTGTGTGTGAAGTCTCTTGTGTCTTTTGTTAACAAACCAAACAGGGATCCTTAGTGAAATACATATTTTAAATTCAGATCAAAAGGGACATTTGCACATTGCGAAACTAACATAGAAACCTGGAAAAGGTCTCTTAAATATTACATCAAGACAAAAATCCTGCTGTCTTTATGTTCAAACTTCTTGAGTTAGTTGTGTGGAACACCACTTATTTTTTGCTTGTAGAAAAGATCAAGCTCTTTCTTTTCCTGTGGTAAGGCTTAAAAGTGATACATTCTTAGTAATTATTTCTTGGAGGATAAAGGGATCTTTATTCATAGTGCTTGTCTAAATATGCCTAGTAACACCTCAAATTCATAGCTACATTTCAGTGGAAATTCAGCATCTCTTCCGAGTTCACCCTGCTTGCCAGGAGCAGTCAAACAACCACAGCAAGCAGCTCACCTCTCCCTACCCTAAACCTCCTTCCTCACTCCCTTCTTCCCTCCTTTCCTCCTCCTCTCTCCACCTTCTTCTCCTCTGCAGAACCCTTGACTCGCTCATCATGTCTCCTTGCTCCTCTCATCTGGACCTTGGTGAGCTGGAGGACTCACAGCTGGGCAGCTGACGACTGCTGACCTTTGGCAGGTTCTGCATGGGGTATCAGCCTTACAGCTGGCCACAACTGCCTTCCTGGCAACTAAAGGCCTAATGAGCTTGGCCAGCTGGAGACTGGGCTGGAATACTGCTGGCTGATTTGACCCTGCATGAGGGATTGAGGGGTTCACCCCCAAATGTGGAGGGAGTGAGCAGTGCATCTATGTGCTGCTGCCCCAGGGCATTAGAGCCAGGCTTCTCCTACAGCCAATAGGATTACAATTGGAGATAGACCCATCCACCAGAACAGGGCTGGACTGAGGGAGTTATTCCCCTTCCCAAATACAGTGGGATATATTTTCCCTTTATCCAGCAGGTGCCTCACTTTCCTATCTCCAGGAGGTTATGCATCTTGGACACTCACAGATCTCATGCAAAACCCTGTACTGCTACTTTCTCAAAAGTCTCCTGCTTTCCACTCCCCTGACCAGCTGAAAGGCAACATTGATCCATGGAGTCTGTTTTCTTGAGCATTAGTAACATTTATGAACTGCCTGGCAATCTGCTGAAATATGTTGCTGGCTATGATGCCAAAGGCATTGCTCATCTGTGCTTGAAAAAGGTGATACCATTATATATGAGGGTCAGCAAGCCCAGAGAGATAAGAAAGGTATTTCAGTATCTGCATTAAATCAGGTGAATTTGGGTCTGACACTCTCTGGGAGGCCTTCAGACCTGGAGTAGCAGCAGAGGAAAAAAATGTGCATTTTTTCTCATTATTTCTCTGGTCTTCTGTGAATATATGCTTTTGAACTGATACTATTTTCTGTTTTAAAAATCCATATAACATTACTTGAAAAAGTAGCTTTAAAAGCATTAAAACCCTTTCCAGTTGGTTGGAGTAGAGTCAGTCAGGCATCTGGAGGTGGCTGCCTTTGCCCAGGTCCTCACTCTCATGGTTCTGTCTCCTTTGGAAAGTATCAGGCTGATACTGGGAGCAGATACCACACTCCCTTTTCCTCTGGGTCTATGCCTACCAAGAGCTGTCATTCTGATCCTAGGACTCCTACATTTCATTAACACTGTGTCTTGAGCAGCTGGGAGTCCTTCTGGTCTTTTTTTCTCAGTTTGTATATAATGCTGTGAGCTCCCAAAAGGGAATAGTTTGGCTGTAAAACTTCTTCAAATGGATGAGCACCATCCTCTTGGATGCCTGCAGTAGTGAAGACTTAAGCAGCACCTAAATAGTAAGATTTGAGCTCAGAATCCCTGCATGATTAAATGGGGATTTTTCCGGGCCTCATCCTGAGTTTAAACATTTACCCTCACCTTCCTTGCAAACTCTGTGAGACTGTTTACCTTGTCACAGCATAGTGAGTGACCTCCAGTGAGGAGTTTGCTCCTGTTGTGCAACTGGCCAAGGAAGACACATCCCATGAAGGTGCTTCATGTGGTGGGAAAGCAGACACCCCACTAATCTGAAGATGTTTGATTGCTGGAAATATGGGTGATCTAACACCCAGCCTGGGAGAAAGTGAGTGTCTCATATTGGGAATTCCCTTTTGGAAGACACACTACCTGGTGGCAGAAAGAAAGGGGTTCCTGCTGAAGCCAGGAAGGTTGGCACAGAAAGCAGGGAGGGCAGTGGTCACACAGCTGTATATGCAGCTACTCAATATGGAGTAAAGGGATGGTAACTCTGGGAAACTGGGAAAAAGTTTAATAACTCTAAAATCCCTTATGCTGAGCATGAAGTAGAGGAGAAACCAAGAAAACAAGGGTTGAGGCAGCTGTATCCTACCAGTGCCTGAAACACATTTCTAACAGTGCTTCACAAATGTCTCACGTCTATTTTCTGGGTGAAATACAAAAATGACTGAACTTTGAAACATGAAACTTGTTATTTCTAAACTTCCTAATAAGTAGGACAGTGAAACTCTTTTTAGAAAAGTGCTCATGAAATTGGACTTCTCAAGCAGAAGTCTGCTCTGAGGGGTGTCCTGACCATGTCTGCCTCCCATTGCTCTCTTTTCTGTGGAAATTAAGGACTATGAGAAAAAAAGAAGTATGTATTTTGATGTATAGTCCTACTTTAATACATAATTTCAACAATGCCATGATTACTTACATTCCTTTTTATAAAGTGAATAGTCCTATTTTTTACTGCTTTTTGTTTTCCATTTTTTTCCATCCTATAAAGTTTTATTGTTTACAAAAAATGCACTTGTTTACATTAATAAGTTTGAGTTCCATTTGGGTTGAATATGTACAGAAACAATTCTTTATCTTCATGTAAACTCTCTTTTAATCAGAAATAATGTATTATAAATTACAGCTAGACAGCTAGGTTTATTCTTGCTGCAACTCCACTGAAGCCCCTGGAGTTTCACCAGGAACAGATTTGGGCCAGAAGGCCTAGAATATAGTTACAATATATTCATTTTCTCATGCTTCAATAATGGACTGTTTATGCGCCAAGCTGTAAAGTGATATTCATGATGACTGAGGCCTGAACATTAAAATATCCAGATCCTCTGCTCCAAATCCTCTGGTATCTGAAACTGTTCCTTTGCTTTCAAAAGGAGGGGTTTACTGCTGCTGAGGGTAAACAAGGGCAGGGGCACAGCTTTGGTGCTCAAGCTGAAATAAGGACTAGCCTAGCTGATATTGAAGCTTAACTGTAGTGAGCCCATGACTCAGAAGCTGCCCCGGCCCCAAAGGCTGCCCAGTGCCCTCTCCACCAGCCCTACCTTCCTGCTCCTGGGGCAGAAGGTTTCTGTTGATCCTTTCAACTCAGAAATCCTTGTGAGACTTGCTGCCCCATTCCCCAAGCCCCCTTTTCAGAGGAATTTTTCTTTAAATGAAAACTACTGTGGAAAATTGCTTTTTATTGTGATTATAATGGATGCAGTGGTTCACATAACTTGCAGTGTGCTTGAGAGCCAGAGCCCACAGTTTGTTCACACACTGGCATATCAAGTACAGTCATGTTTTCTGTTTTATTTGGCCATAATATCTAGAAGTAGGAGCTTGAAATTGTGCTCACAATAACTGCTGTGTTGTTTTGATGGTCTTGAATGCCAATCAGCTCTTACTGGATAGGTAAGATAAGGTAGGTACCTCCCTACCTAGCACAGTAGTTTTTGATAGGTAGTAAGTTCAAGGAGCTCTTAAAGAACTCTTCCTCTGGAGCCTAATTATTTCTAAAAAAATTTGCCCAGCTGTTTAGTTAGAAATAAAGTCAGAGAGAAAATGTTGCTGAACACATGATAAAACCCCCCACTTTAAAAAAAACAAATTTCAGACTCATTAAAAAGATATCAGTATGTATAAAATATTAGAGCAAGATGCAACAAAGCTTATTTTCACATCCTTTTGAACCAGTAGAAATACCTGTGCAAGGCATACTTTATATATGCAGGTTTTAGCAAATTCAAAGCCTAAACAGGGAGTCCATTTGGGGGAAGGGAAAAAACCAATATAGCAGTATTACCAGATTCTTTATTTAAAATTACATAGGAGTATTTTTGAGGGGATTGGTCATGTGATGCTTGACTGAGTCTTCAGCCACCATGTAATTTTTATTATATATAATCCTGGTATGTTAGATGTAGATGTCTGTAGTGTCTCAGGCAAAGCCTTTGCCCAGAGCTTTATCATCATACTGCTGCAGGCAATTTTTTCAGAAAGCTCAGGGCCTTTAGAGATGTTAGAGGCTCCTGGCAAGCAGCAGTTCTGCAAAACAGAGGTTCTGCATCTTTTAGCTACCTGAATAGCTGTGTTAGATTCTAATCTTGAAGGTCACTTGGTTAAAAGCTGTGAGCAACACCTACAACTGTTCTTCCTCTAATTTCAGGAAGAAATGTGCCTGGCAAATATTTTGTGGTTTATGAATGCTTTTATGTTCCTGTTTCCTGTTTCCTTTAGAAAAGGAGAAAAGCAGTGGATAATCCAGTTGAAAATGTGGGTTATCTGAGAACTGCCTGTGCTGTAAGAATTAGAACATTGCCCCAACATTAAACAGTTCTCAAAATTTTCTGATGACATGCATGCTCAGGCAGGATTCTGCAGGTCAGAGCTGATGTTGATGCTGTTCAGCTTGGCAGACCCTCAGAGCTGGGCTCTAACTTAGAGCTGGAAGTAGGGAGAAGAGCTTCTGGATTAATTTTGATGCTGTAATTCTCCCACTGCAATTAAATGAAATTAAGCGCTTGGTAAGAGAAGGGAAAAAAACCCTGAATCCATATTGAAGGCATATGCTGTGCATCCAAGCCAAATATGACTTAAATAGCTGTAGCCTGAAAATTTGAATTCATAAGCATAACACCAATCCAGCAGAAAGTATAACACACAAATACGTACAAAATTAAAAATAATTCAGGAGCACCCAAACATGAGAACATTATAATCTATATTCTTTTGGTCTTAATAGAAGTGCCTACCTTCAAGTGACACCCTACACTTCTGTGAGCTTTTACTCCCTCTGGCTTCTCCAGAGAAGGCTGCTGCAGCTGAGGCCCTTTTGGGTGCAGGAATTCAAAGCTGAAGAATAAAGTGGGATTATTCTTTTTATAAAGCTCTGTGTGTGCTGGAAAAGCAATTTATTTTGCCACTAATGTGGGATAAAGCATCATTATGCTACTCAGCTGTCACTGGGAACATTGCCCAAATGCCATGTAATTATACAGGCAGCTGCCATGCTCTATTTGTTACCTGCTTAGGAAATTTTTAGCCTAATTTTTTTTTAAGCTCCCTGAGTCTGTCTGGTCCTATGCTGTGTATCAGTTTTATCTCTGAAGCTCATCGCTTCTGTATCTCCTCATGTGTGTCCTTTCCATTGATTTTTCTCCCCTTAACATCATTTTTGCTAGGCTAAAATACTCAAGCTGCAAGGCCTTATATTTCAAAGACATTTAAAAGTTTTCAGAAGGCTAAAAGGCCTAGGGTGCAGTCGTCCTGAAACAGCAAACAAAGCACTAAAATCAGAGGATTTTCAACAAACATTTAACATTTAATTTTTAACATTTCTCACTACAAACCAGGTACTTCCTCCATTAGCAACAAAGATCCACTGATTGCCACTGTGCAGTGTCTCTGTGCATGAAATTCCCCTATTGCCAGCCTCTCACATCTCCTGGTGCAAAGGACAACATCTAGCCCATGATCCAACACAAGTTATTTTCCCAGTTCTTGATGTTTGAGGGTGAGGCAATATTTTAAATCAGATGCTGTACCACATACCATCCCAAGGCTGATATGATGTCCTGATGTCCTTTGCATAATTTCCTAAGTAATATTTTAACAGGAAATTGGCGTGAGATGGGGAAATGGTTCTCCTCTGTTCTGACTTTCATGTCATGGGGTCTCAGCAGGTGGAGGAGACACACTTAAGGAATCTGCCTCTGGAAAAACAAGGGCAGGCCTGAAAGTTTTCCAGCACACTGGCACAAGGAGCCCTTTGTAGAGACCCCTACACTCAGGGAGATCCCTGTGCTGCTGCTTAAACCTTTCCCTCTCTCCCAACCACAAGGAGAGAAGCAGAGGCCCAGGCCCTTCCTGGAACAAATATTTGACTTCTCATCCACAGCTCAGAGAAGGAACCATGAAGAACTTGTGAAAAGCTACAGCTTGTGTCTAACAGGAAGAGCAAAACAGAAACCCAGAGAGAGGAAGATCCTGAGGTTTAAACCCTTCCTTTCCCACAACAGCATGACTCATGCCTCCTAACCAGCATCCCACAGAGATTTAACATGGGAAGATGGGGAGCCTGCAGAGGGAAGGGAGCTTCACTGAAGGAATGTCTGAATTCTGGAATTCTTCACCTGGACAAACCAATGACTTCAGGGATCACAGGTGGAAAACGGGGTGGGTGGCAGCTACACAGGGGCTCGTCACCTTCAGTTGCAAGAACTAGGCTGATGGAAGCAAAACGAACAGGAGGATGCTGTTCACCACGAAGCAGAGAGTGGGGGTACTGCCTGAAGGTATCGTGGCTGCACAAATAGCACTAAGGTTGGTAGGGTGTCTGGAAATGACCTCCATAGGGGTCCTTGCAAGCTGGAAACAGGGGACTGGCGAGATGGCCCTCTAGTCTGGAACCACCTGGGCTGCTCTTAAAGCCAAACGAATTTGCCCAAACAAATATTGCCTGTTGGTTTTGCAACAGCAAAACAAATGTCGCACATTACCCACCCCGTGGCATCAGTTTGATCAAGTACCTCAACAGCTGCAGAAAGGCAGCGCAAAAAGGGCTGTATTTTGTGTGTATTATGTTGGTCCTTGTGGAAGTGGCTTTTGTTATAGAAATATAATCACTTTTAAATGCTTTAATGCTTTTTTTTTTTTTTTTTTGTTCTAGCTTAGATGTAGTGGCTAATGTAGCTGTGTTAAAATGTACCTAGCTTAAAATAATTAAACCACCTGCTTAGTTGGATAAGCATGGGTGTAACAGGCTCCTGCTCCAGGACATCTCTATCGACAACAACAATCTGCTGGACACCGATGGACAAAAGAAGATACTGGAGTCTCCAAAGAAACTACGCATGCTCTAAAAAGGCGGACCCAAGGAGGAGCCATGCTAACGAGTACTTGGAAAAGGTAAAATAGTTTGGAGAAAAGTTTGAATATGTATGCTTGTCTATGAATATGTAACAGGCTGATGCAATAAGAAAAGTATATAAAGAGAGTCTCTCACCATGTCAGACGTGCTCTTGGCTCCGTGCCAAGGGTTCCCAGTGTCATCTGGACGTTGTAACCTTTTACCCTATACCTTGTCCCTTATTGTCTTTTTTATCAAACCTTTAAGTTTTAACAGGAGACTGGACCTCGTTTTTAACATGTACCTTAATTTATAGAACTGCAGTCATGTGCCACCCTGGAGCTGGGTCAAGCACCAGTGCAAACCAAGCGGGGACCTGGCATCACTGCTGGCATGACTTTAGGTTCACAAAGGCTTCCTGAGAGGAAGTCATTGCCATGGGAGATGGAGCCTGTGTGGCTGTGAGCAGCCATTTCAGCTGCACAGGTCCCGAGCCCTCCCTGGCAGCTCCCGCACTGTTGCAGTCCAGGAGATTACCCCTACTATCTTCCCCTTAGATCTCACATGGAGCGTGCTTGGGTGTGCAACACAAAGGGTGCTGCAGCATGCACGGCAATGCCTCAGGATTACTGCAGCTCAGGATGCCGTGCTGGGGACACGGCAGGAAGGGAACAGCGGGGGTGCGATGGGGTCACAAGTGAACCTCGTGACAGAGCTGCGGGAGGGAGCAAAACTGCATTTTGGAGAAGCTGTGGCTCTGATGTGCTGCAAAAGGGCATTTTGGGAGAGGCCTAACAGCACCAGGGCCCGTGGTGAGACACAGAGCCGGAGTCGTGCAGGTCATGGCAGGGCAGGGCCCTGGGAGCTCACCGCTGCCCGAGCTGCACAAGGCACCATTTCCCTTTCGCTCTTAGCTTGATTTTACACTGTGTAATTGCTCTCTCAGAAACGTAGAGAAGGAATTGCTTCCTGCAGACACATGAAATAATTATTAGGCAGAGTTTGGCAGTTTATTTCAAAGCCTCGTGAACATCCTCAGGGGACCTCAGCGGGCAGAGCAGAGGGAGAAACACAGGTTAGATGAGGCGCAGTATAAAAACTCTACAACGTGCTAGAGTTGTAAAGTAGGTACGTATTTTATTCAGTGCCGGACGCAGGGGGAGAGCATCCTCCCAAATCCTGCGTACCTTTTACAGCTTCTAATCACCTATTTATCTACAAAAAGCATGCATATTCCATAACGCCTATACATATTTATTACTTGTCCCCGTGTCCTGGTTTGAAGGACAGGTGTCTGTTAAGGAAGGCAGGAGCCTCCCTTGGAATGGGAAACTGTAACCCCTCTCCCTCCGAATTATTATAAATTTGAAATCAAGAGCCTCTCAGGCAAAGATATGGGAATAGGAATAACAGTTCTTTACTAATATCTAAAACAAGGATAACAAATAACAACAACTATAACGTTAACCAACAAACAGAACTAGAAACTTAGTGGCAGCCTGCTCAGCTTCAGGCACCTTTTCCCTTTTGGTGCAGTTTCAGTCACAGCTTGCAGGGGGTGCTCTGGGTGTGATGATTCCCCGGTGGCTGCAGAGGGTGCTCCGGCGTGAGCTCAGGTGGCACACGGCAATGGCGGCTGCCCAAGGCAGGGAAAGATGGAGGAGAGCTTTTGTTCCACAGACCCTCTGGGGGGGGGGGGGGCAGCTGGTGTCGGTGCCGCAGCAGGATCCTCGGACACAGGGAGCTGGGACGGTAAGAGGTCCCGACGTGCAGGGGGAGCCCCGCTATAATGTAGCGAAGAAACTCGGAGCAGCGAGGAGGAGCAGGGGAGAGACAGGCTGGTGGCAGGCAGATCTCGATGGGGCAGAGAGGGAAAAGACTCACAGCAGACAGACTGGCAGCTCCGTGCTGGCTTCTCAGAGGGCCATGGGTTCAGCAGACAGCAGCTGCGACCGTCCAGCTCCGAGGGTCCCGAGCAAGAGAGCATGACCTCCCCCCTGCCCTTGTTTTCAGTCTCCAAAATCTCGCGTTGTCAAGCCCTGCTTCCATGAGGAGTAATTCTGCCGCACCCTGCCAAGGAGAAAGGCCCTAGCCTTGTGTTTTGTTCTCTTAAGTACTCAGCAATTAGCTCAGTCATTTGTGTTTTAGCAACCCATAGGAGAAAAAATTCCTGAGGAAAAAAACTAAATCCAACTTCCAACACCCCGCCTGTTTTCCGCTTAGTATGTAAATCAGTCGCGGTTGCGCAGTCTGTCCCTTTTATTGAGTTGGTGGTCTTAATTTGAGTCTGGGGGCTTGAAAAGATGACGTAAGAGAGGTCTACCTCTTATGAATTTTTGACCCCACGAGTTTTGCACATGCGTGTTCTTTCTTTGCCGTTGTGGCCCCTTTTAGTTCTGCAAGCTCAGCAACATTTTAATAGGTGCCAGATGTCCTTCGAAGGGCCCTTTATCTCTTCAGCCTTTCCTTAGTCCTTGGAGAACAGAATAATGAATTCCATATTGTCTCATCTACTCTAAGTTCCCTTTTAACTCTTAAATCCCCTGTTTCAGTCCCCCCTTTTCTATAAAATAAGTAAATTCTTTTGCTTAATACAAAAATTATTTCTCTCCATTTCTCTGATATATATCTCTTAAGGCATTACCATGTACCTTTGACAATGAGGTTAGTACCACCATTCGTTGTAGTATCCTCCAATTCCAAAAGAGCATTACAATGGACATACACAAACTTACAGTAACCAGGATTAGTAAAACGACAGTTGGATGAACTGCTGCATTGAGGAGTCCAGTCGCCTTTGGTGACCATCCAAAAAGTGTGTCCCACCAATGATGAGATGTGTCTCTTTCCAGTCTTTTGAAAACCCTTCGTATGGTTTCTGCATCATGGTGTATTGTGATCAGAGTCCTTTTCCCCATATCTCTAATTTCTTTGAGAATTTCCTTTAAATCCTTGTGCCTCAATAGTTGCTTAACCAAAGTTAGATTCATCCCTATGGGCACAGGTGATATTTCCTGTACAGTGGTCAGGTTTGCCTTAATATATTGATGGGATATCACTGGTGCCTGATAAGAAAAGTCACATCCTTCAATTCTGACAAAGTTACAAATGCACAAATTGGATTTGGTTTCATTTATGATTAGTCCATCCACCACTACCGAAGAGCATGGTGTTTTGAGACACACGCAACCCTGACCTATGTACACCAGCAGGGTTGTCTGATTGGCTGAATGGACTTCAAAGTGACAAATACTCTGTTCTGTATCCAGGCAAGTATCTTGATCACTATTTATATTCCCTTCGCATATGAACCCTAGTTGTTTCCTCATGGCACAGGACTCTATATTAATAGTTCTCCATTTCCCTTCCACCTTTTGTGCCCACATCCTGTGTTCCGAGGGATATAGGATGGTTCCTTCATGGTTTAGTCCTAAGGCAACTATTGGGTGTATCAGACTCACTGACACATTATGTATAGTCAAAACAAAGGCCATTACCATGCTGGTTACAGGATCATAGGTGAAGTTAACTAAAACCCACCATGGCTGAAGTTCTCTTTCTAAATCGGAAGCATGGTCCCAAACAACTTTATGGACCTCCGCAGGGAATGTGCCTTCACTACCTTTCCCTGATAATTGAGGCAGCTACTGATTGCATCCATATTTGTGCTTGTACGCATCCGAGGGCCAGAGACATATTTTCACTAGCTGCACCCATGGTATTTACTATTAGTCTATGATCTTGTTCTTGTATCCCTTCCCACTCTGGTAAGATTTTGGACAACTTCCATTGACTGGTGCCGAGGGCTAGCAATGAGGATTGTAAGGGTTGCTGTATTTTAACCACGTCACTCCCAGCTGCAGCCAATTTGTTCATTAATACTTCCGAGTCCATTGTATTCAGGATCCCTAGTCTTGTTCCTAATATTCCTGTAAGGTCTCTCTTCTGCCTAAAAACGTTAAGTGCACACTTCTGTAACCAAATGGTCCAATCCATAAAGGAAGTCTTAAGGAATGGAGTGCACTCTGATCAAATAGCTGAAGCATTTACTTGCATCTCCATCTCTATTCACTTCAAGGACCATTCTGGATTCAGTAGCAATCTTTGGATCCCTACCTTCTTAATTGCATAAGGTCCAATTCTGGAGACTATAGGCCGAATCGTTTTCCCTGGGGTGTTTTGGGTGTGAGCGGCTGTGGCCTCTTCTGGTTTTTGGGTCAGCTGATTTATTATTTCCTCATCCTGGGGCATAACACAATCCTGAGTAATATTGTAGTCCAAGCTATTACCCGTGATTGCGCACCCCTCTATTTTAAGCCTAAACTCAGGACAAGTGGATAAGCATGTTTCACAGCATCCGGAATCAATTTGAATTAACTCCATAGGTTTTTGGTGGGACTCATGGAATCCGTCCTGAACGAATGCATATTCGCAACCCCAAACATTTCTCCCTTCCCAAACAGATGCATTCGTGACCCTTAGCATCTGGAACAGCATTTTGCGAGAGTGGGTGTCATAAGCCTTTCCTTGATAGACATTTTGCTTAAATATATGGTGCACACGTGGTCTTACATTACTTGCGGTTATGGCCATGGCTATAATCAGGAGAGATACAACTCTCCAAGCTAACATTCCTACCCAGAGTCCATTCATCTTTCCCGAGTAAGTTTCAGTTTCAGTTCATTATCACCTAGTGTTGCTTTCCAAGGAGTTCTTGGAGCCTTCTTCACTTGCGTATGATGAATCCAGGCACCCTGTTCCTTGATCTTAATTGCAGTGTAGGTTGTCAGTAGCACCTGGAATGGTCCTTCCCACTGTGGTTCCAAAGTCTTTTCTGTAAAAGACTTAACATACACATAATCCCCAGGCTGTATGTCATGCACAGGTCCATCTAGCCCTCTGCTCCGAGTTCCAGCCACATATTTTCCAATTTTTCTAAGTTGTTTACTTAGGGCCACCAAATAGGTGGTGTCTCATCCCCAACTTGGGTAGAGATTCCTTTTTGCACCCCATATGGCCTCCCATAAAGCATTTCAAAGGGACTTAGCTTTTCTTTAGTTCTTGGCTTAGTTCGGATCCGTAGCAATGCCAATGGGAGAGATTGGGGCCAGGGCAAATTGACCTCTTGCCCTAGTTTCACAATTTGCTGCTTAATTAAATGATTCATTTTTTCTACTTGGCCACTCGACTGGGGATGGTATGGAGTGTGGAGTTCCCAGTCTATACCCAAGTAGCAGCTCACTTGCTGCACTATTTTGGAAATAAAGTGTGCTCCTCTATCTGAGGATATTGTGGCTGGAACTCCGAAGCGTGGTATTATTTCTTGCAACAATATTTTGATTACCTCCCGGGCTTTGGCAGTTCTAGTGGGGAAAGCTTCTGGCCACCCTGAAAAGGTATCTGTTAACACTAGCAAGTATCACTACCCCCCTTTTTTTGGAAGTTCTGAAAAGTCAACCTGCCATTGCTGCCCTGGCCCCTGGCCTCTTCCAATCTGACCAAGTTTCGGTTTAGGGGTATTCTTAGGATTAGTCTGGAGGCAAAGATCGCATTGCCTGGTCACCTGGGTGACAGTAGCATACAAATTTCTGGCAGTAATCTTTTCAATTAGATAGCTATATAGAGCCTCCATTCCCCAGTGTGTTTTCTGATGTTCCTCCCTTACTAAGGACCATAATATCTGAGAAGGGACAACCAGCCTCCCATCTGCAGTGACGGCCCGTCCTTCCTGGTTATATGTTCCTTCTTGGTCCTCAATGAGTTTCTTATCTTTCTTACTGTATTCTGGCTTACCTCCGAGAGATATCTGTCCATCTGGAATCAGGGTTCCTTCAATTGTTATCTCACCTTTTGCTGCTTCTTTTGCCTCTCTATCCGCCAGCTCATTTCCTTCTTCCAATTCCGAGCTCACCTTTTGGTGTGCCCTAATGTGCATAATCGCTACTTTCTCAGGCATCTGGACCGCTTCCAATAGTTTCATTATTTCCTGTGCATGTTTAATGTTTTTCCCATGTGAATTTAATAGTCCTCTTTCTTTCCAGATAGCTCTATGTGCATGCACGACCCCGAATGCATATCTCGAGTCTGTGTAGATATTTATTTTCTTTCCTTTTGCCATCTCCAAGGCACGGGTCAGGGCGATTATCTCAGCTTTCTGTGCAGAGGTGTCTGTGGGTAGGGGACCAGATAATATTACCTTTTTCCTAGTGGTAACTGCATATCCAGCATGTCGTTTTCCACTGATGACGTAGCTACTCCCATCTGTAAACCAGGTTTCTGCATCATCGAAAGGGGTGTCCTTCAAGTGTGGGCGGCTGGAGTAGGTGGCTTCGATGGTTTCCAGACAATCGTGTTGTACTGGCTCTCCTTGATTTCCGCTGAGAAAGGAAGCTGGGTTGACAATATTAGTCACCACTATTTCCACATCATCTTGTTCTATCATAATGGCTTGGTATTTCAAAAATCTTTGAGGGGAAAGCCAGTGCCCACCTTTCACTTCCAGTACTGAGGACACTACGTGGGACACCAGCACAGTCATTTTCTGGCCCAAGGTGAATTTGCGTGCTTCCTGGATATTCGTCACAACTGCTGCTACAGCCCTGAGGCATCCTGGCCATCCCTTGGCGGCTGCATCCAGCTGCTTGGATAAATAGGCAACTGCCCTTCGATATGGGTCTAGGTTCTGTGCTAGTATTCCCAAGGCAATCCCCTGTTTCTTGTGTGAAAACAGAAAAAACGGTGTACTCATGTCCGGGAGTCCTAGGGCTGGGGCTGACATAAGGACATCCTTTAACTGGGAAAAGGCTCAAGTGGCTTCCTTGATCCACTGAGATCTCTGTTCCCACTTGCGATGAGTGCATACAGAGGTTTGACGAGCAGCCCATAGTTGTAGATCCACAATCTACACCATCCTGTCATCTCCAAAAAGGTTCGCAACTCCTTTACTGTGCGGGGTTGCAGGGTTTGGCATATCGTTTCTTTACGGTCTTGCCCTAAAGTCCGTTGTCCAGCACTCACTTCGTACCCTAGGTAAATTACCTTTTGCTTCATCACTTGAGCCTTCTTCTTTGACACCCTGTACCCCTGGAGCCCCAAAAAGTTTAAAAGACTCACCGTCCATGCCACACATGCCTCTTTTGTCTTAGTGGCTATAAGGAGATCGTCCACATACTGCAACAGCTTTCCTTCTTCTGGTGGAGCCTTCCAGGCTTCTAGGTCCTTTGCAAGCTGTTCCCCAAACAAGGTGGGGGAATTTTTGAACCCCTGAGGAAGCACTGTCCATGTGAGCTGGGTTTTATGCCTGCTTTTAGGATTTTCCCATTCAAAGGCAAAGATTTTCTGACTGGCTTCATGGAGAGGAAGGCAAAAGAAGGCATCTTTTATGTCTAAAACGGTAAACCAAGTTAGCTCTGGTGTTAAGCATGTGTCGTGGGTTGACCCCGGCCAGGGGCCAGGTGCCTACTCAGTCATTTTATCACTCCCCCTCCCACTGGGAGAGGGGAGAGGATAATATTGAAAAAGACTATCAGGGTGAGTAAAGGCAGTTTTATTACAGTGGAGGAAAAAAATAGAACAAGCAAGTTGAAAGTTGCGTGCGCAAGAGCAAGAAGAGAAAACAATCAGTCTCTACTTCCCATCAGCAGCGATGTCCAGACACTTTCTGGGAAGCAGGGCTCCAGCACACGTGATGGTTGCTCGAGGAGGCAAACATGGACAAGTCCCGAATGCCTCCCCCTCCTCCTCTCTTCCTTCCCTTATATATCTGAGCTGATGTCATATGGGATGGAATATCCCTTTGGCTGACTGGGGTCAGCTGGCCTGCTGGTGTCCCCTCCCAGGATCTGGCCCCCCCATCCCCTTCAGTGGGGGAAGGAATGTCACAGGGACAGCACTGCTTGGCAGTAGCCAAAACACTGCTCTGTTATCAACACCAGCTACCAAAGCAAAGTACAGCAGTGTAAGGCCTGTGAGCTTTACCCCAGTCAGACCCAATACAGCATGTCAATAGAGTGTATGGATTTGCTACCACTGGGTGAAGATCCTCAGTTATTCTATTAACAGCTCTTAAGTCCTGCACCACTCGATATGACCTATCGGGTTTCCGAACAGGTAATATAGGAGTGTTGAAGTCAGATTGGCATTCTTTTAATAATCCTAGTCGTAGAAACTTTTCAATCACTGGCCTAATTCCTTCTCTGTCCTCTTTTCTCAAGGGATACTGCTTAATCCTGACTGGGTGTTTTCCTTCCTTGAGGTTAATTACTATAGGAGGTGCGTTTTTTGCCCTTCCTGGCACGTTAGAAGCCCACACTCCAGGGAACACCTGACTAACTATTTCTTTACTGATTTCCTCCCCGATCTCAGTGGTTGTTAGTATCAGACTTAACGCCTCCACATATTGTTGATCATTTACCTCCAGAATAATTTCCCCATCCTTAAACATAATGGTTGCTTGTAGTTGCTCTAATAAGTCTCTTCCCAGGAGAGCCTTTGGAGAGTTCGGCATATATAGAAATTTGTGAATGCCCCACTGTTTCCCAAATTTATATTTTAGGGGTTTACAGAAATAAGCCTTTTCTGATTGGCCTGTGGCTCCTTGTGCCATAACATAATCCCTTCCCACGGGCACCAGGGCTTTATTCAGTACCAAGTATGTGCTCCCGTATCAATTAGAAACTCCACCCTTTTCTCCTCCTTCCCCAGCTTCATTGTTACAACCAGGGAATCTGCTGGGGTAAGATCTCCCGGTCCTCCTCAGTCTTCTTTGGCACAGGCAACCATTCTTTTTCCCTTGTCCCTCCTCCGTTTGGGGCATTCATTCTTCCAGTGCCCAAACTCTTTACAACATGCTCACTGTTCTTTGTCTAGTCAGGGTGGACCTCCCTGTTTTCGTTGACTTTGTCTGCGTCCCTCTCCTCTCTCTTCCCTCACTATCATAACTTTCTTCGTATTTTGCCTATATCCATCTTCTCTATTGCTGAATACTCTCCATGCCTCATCAAGTAACTTTTCTAGGTTTCTTGACTCAGGCCCTACTATTTTCTGAAGTTTACGCCTGATATCCCCTGTGGATTGGCCCAAGAATAAGCTCACTAATTGTTGGATTCCCATTTCATCTCTGGGATCTAGAGGTGTATAAAGATGCATCGCACTCCTCAGTCGGTCCAAAAATTCAGATGGTGTCTCAGAAGGCCTCTGTTTAATAGCATATAACTCTGACCAATTTATGGTTTTAGGTATAGCCCGTTCCATCCCTCTGGCTATCCATTCCCGATAACTTTCTAACTTCTTCATCTCCTCTCCCCTGTTTGGTCTCCACTCTGGTTTCTCAAGGGGGAAATAGTCTTTTACATCTAATTGCTGGGCTCTATAATAATCCTCTGCTAGATCTCTTGCTGTTTTCAGAACTAGCTGCTTTTCTGTCTCGGTTAATGATTCTAACAATAATTGCATGTCAGACCAGTCTGGATTATGCTGTTTGATAATATATCGCAAATTCTGTGCTGTAGTTACTGGATCGCTGCGATAATCCTGAGCGACCTTCCTCCATGCTTCTAAATCAATGGAGGAGAAGGGTGCTTTAACCATCACTGGGTCTCCCCCTGGTCCTACTGCCTCTCGTAGGGGAACCTGTAGGACTCGTTGCCTAGTCCGGGATGATACCGGGCTGCTAGGGGTGAGCTGGTCTCTGCGTCCCCATCTCTCTGTTCCCTTTCCCTTTCCTGTCCGTTAGGGGGGACCTCCAATAAGTCTGACAAGCCTTGTTCCTGAAATGTACTTTGGTAAACCTTATCCAATTTTATACACCTCTGCTCAATACTACAGGATGAGCAACATCTCTTTAGTTTCCCACTCTTTGCTTTATTCTCCTTTTCCATAGCTAGTACAAGAGGATCAAGAGGAGCCTTGATCCCACAATCTCTCTGCCACTCTGGGTGGTTTCAGAGAGAAAAGAACATATCACAGTACGAGACTTCACTCCACTTGCCCTCCCTCCTTAAAAATAGCATTAGTTGTAGCAAAGTGTTATAATCTAGAGTCCCAGTGGGTGGCCACCTCACCCCCTCATCTAGCCTATACAGTGGCCACCACTGGCTACAATACTTAATGAGAGTGGACTTATTTTCAGTACCTCCGGTCCCCGCAACTTCTTTCCAATGTGCTATAACACACCCTAATGGACTAGCTTTAGGGACTTCTATGCTCTGTCCAGCTCCCATTGTCTCCTCCCTTATACCCTGTCTTGTTTCCACTCAACTTTCCTCACGGTCTCCCCACAGGATCCCACTACCTGGGTGTCGAGTGTGACTCTCCACTCACGAGCTTGCGTTTAAAGTCAATCAGATTAGAGCAATGCTTAGATCAATTGCCTTCTCCCTCTATCTGGTCGTCTATTAAGTTCACAAATCCCCAGGGATCAAATCCAAACCATTAGGGAAGGGAAATTATTTAAAGAGTGCCTCCCTCAATGGTCGGGCCCTTACAGCTCGAATCCACGTTTTATTAACTACAGTTAGCAATTTATTAAGAACAAACTAGCAGCCCGTTCGAAAATCTCACCTTGCTGCAATTGTAAATTTTGACACAAGGTGGTAGTGTTGTATCACAAATGAACTTAGAGAGCTGTTCCCTTATTGCAATTATAACTTTTAGCATAAGATGGTAATTTTGCTTCAAAAATCCACTACCTCTTCCGAACTCGTTAGCAACGGCAAGACACCAACAACAATAAAGCAACAATGAGACAACGATAAAACTGCAGTTAGATGACAGTAAAACAACAATGACACAACATCGCTCGTACCATGTCCTGGACACGGATATCGCTCACCCACGCATTCACCACACTCACAAAGTCCGGACTCAAACACACCACCTTAGTTCCAATATCACGGGAGCGGAATCCACTCGACCCAGTGCTCTATCAGCGACACCGGTCCCCTTTTTCCTCCCTCCTCCTCCTAGACCTATGGAGGAGCGGAGCGGGACTCACCGGTGTTCATACCCTTCCCCCAACAGCTTGCAAGCTTTTACCTACCAAGGGACGTCTCCTGTGATTTATCAACAGCCCTCCAACTACACGTACGTTTTACTAAATCCCCTAAGATTAATACGTACCTTTTAATCCGCAAGCCAGTGGTCCTTATCTGTCCCCGCAGTAAGCGAGCCGAGGTCTCGGAGTTCTCCTCCAGGAAATCCTGGGGTGCGCCGTGGAGCCCTCCGTCCCTCAGCCCGTCTCTGCGGACGGACAGAGCCCTCCTGGCTGGCTCGCCAATTGAGATGTGGTATAAAAACTCTACAACCTGTTAGAGTTGTAAAGTAGGTACGGATTTTATTCAGCGCCGGACGCAGGGGGAGAGCATCCTCCCAAATCCTGCGTACCTTTTACAGCTTCTAATCACCTATTTATCTACAAAAAGCATGCATATTCCATAACGCCTATACATATTTATTACCTGTCCCCGCCTGTTCTCCGCTTCGTATGTAAATCAGTCGCGGTTGCGCAGTCTGTCCCTTTTATTGAGTTGGTGGTCTTAATTTGAGTCTGGGGGCTTGAAAAGATGACGTAAGAGAGGTCTACCTCTTATGAATTTTTGACCCCACGAGTTTTGCACATGCGTGTTCTTTCTTTGCCGTTGTGGCCCCTTTTAGTTCTGCAAGCTCAGCAACATTTTAATAGGTGCCAGATGTCCTTCGAAGGGCCCTTTATCTCTTCAGCCTTTCCTTAGTCCTTGGAGAACAGAATAATGAATTCCATATTGTCTCATCTACTCTAAGTTCCCTTTTAACTCTTAAATCCCCTGTTTCAAAGATATTTGCGATCTGCAGAGCGATTGGAATTTCAGGACATAACGTAGGTTCCCAGCATTGTCCCGCCCCCGCACGGCTCACGGAGCAGCAGTGCAAACCCCCCAGCTCCGACACTTCTGTCCTTAGGACGCGGTGCAGAGAAGGTCGGGCAGATCACGGCATCCGGGCATCCCACAAAGTAAGCGGAGCACCGAGAGGCAACCTGTACCCGCACAAAAATTCTTCTCACATTAGGAGTGAGGACCCGGGCATTACCCCGGGTTGTTATTTTCCTTACTCATAAGTTTAAGGCATACCGCGAAATTAACAGCGCCGCTGGCACACTGCTCCGCACTAACTCTACAGGTCAGGGCGAGCGCCGCCCCATGCCATCCGACGCTGCCTCAAGCTGGCCTGCCCTGTCCTCCCCTCTCCGTATGGTCCTTGTCCCCGTTGCACCGCGGGACCGCTCCCGCGGGCCGAATCGGGCCGCGCCGTGCCGCGCCGTATGCAAATGAGAGGCCCGGAGGCCGCGGGGGGTTGTGGGGCCCCCATCGCACCGGGCGGAGCCGGGGGCGGGGCCCGCCGTACTTCTGGGAGCGGGGCGAGGAGCGGAAGTCGTGCGGTGTCACCTCCGGGACTTGCTCACTGCGTCTCATCGTTGGGGCCGCGGCAAGATGGCGGACCTGTCTCTGGACGAGCTCATACGGAAACGCGGTGTGACGGTGAAGGGAAGGTGAGTGGCTGGGATGGCGACGCGGCGCCTTGGGCCCGGTGGCCCCCGGTCGTTCTCCGTGTGTCCCTTCGAGGACTCCGCTCCGGGAGCTGCGGGCTGCAGCTGCCTCGGCGCGGCCCGGCCCTGCTCCCGCCTTCGCGTTGCCATTGGCTGAGCCGCGGGCCTGCGGGGTCGCGCCGCGATGCGATTGGCGGCGGCGGCCGTCACTGAGGGCCGGGGCGGGGGTCGGGCCCCATCTCGGCCCCAGCGCCTGGCGCTGCCGCGGTGGAGCAGGAACACGCACCAGTCCATCCCGTCTCGCTCTTTTCGGGATTCCTGGCGCCGTCCCTTGTCTCACGGACTCCTCCGACTTGCGCTGTCCCCGCTGCCTCGTGCTTGTCCCCGCCGATTAACCCAGAGCTGCTCCCCGCAGCGGGGCCGGTTCCCCTGACCCCCGTCGGTATCCGGGCTGCAGGTGTTAACCTGCAGTGCCCTGGGGTGCCCGGTGCCCCCGCGCTCCCGGGAGCGCTCGGTGCATTGTGGGAGGGCTGGTGCTACTCGGGAGCCTTAACCGACCGGGGCCGCCGGGCACCCGCGCGGGGGCGAGGTTGCCGGGGCTGCGGTCGCAGCGCTTCCCGGGCCTCGGAAGCTGGCGTCCCTCTAGCGTGGTTAGTGCTGCTCCGACAGATTGTTTGAAGTGCTTGAGAGGGCGTGGAGCATGTTGCAGATCAGAGCTACAAGGTCAGGTTATTTCTTTGCATGGCAGATGTCTCCAGTGTAGGCTGGGCCATTTACTGCCACGGTTGGCAGTTCTTACCTGGATTCTTATTCGGTAGCTTTTCATTTTCCCTTTTGCTATGGTCTCTTAATGCTTCTGGAGACCTTGTCCCCCATCTCTGTTGGCTCAGTGTGCTCTTGCTTTGTTGGGGTTTTTTAATTGCTTTTTTAAAATTTATTTGTCTTCATTTTTAACTTTGAATGTATATACACTTACATGTCTAGAGTAATATTTTGAAAGTTACCTACTAATGTATACTACCAAAACATTCAAACATATTTAAATCCTAGTCTAGACAAGGCCTTGGCTTTGCACTTCCATTCCTGTTATCCTCCACATTTTTTCAAGTCTTAGGCTGCTTACTATGCCCAAAGTACCTCCTTTATCCTTTTTCAAATCCCTCCTTAACTCTCATTTCTTCCAGGAATTCTTCCTGCTTTTTTTTTTTTTTTTTTTCTGAACCATAATTCCTCTGCAGCACTGTAGGAATTGTTGTGCCCTGCACTTCTCTTGTATGTCATGTTTAGCTCACTTTATAAATTCCAGAGGTAGCAAACTTGGCTTTGTGAGGGCTGGATAAACTGAATAAACTTAAATAATTATATCCATGCTGTTCAGTAGCCTAGATGAAATAACAGAAAAATCTTCACCTATAAAATGTACTAATCCATAACATATTCAAGCCAGAGCTTGGAATCCTGGAAAGTGAATTAGGTGTTTGAGATTTGCTTTTATTTCAGGTGCTGTGGCACAAATACCTAAGCAATTAATGCTCTTGTAGGATCAGCAATTATCTGTGGGAGGGAATTGCTTATTAGGGTAAAGACAACTCTTCAGAAATGGTGTAATCTTCAGTACAGTTTCTTAACCTATTTCATTGGGTTTTGTCATCAACAGTCTTAACTAATTCTGGTTGAAATGTTGATACATGCATTTCTGGTTTTACTTTGGCCTCTCTCATGAACCACTCATACAGCTGAATGCTTTCAACATGGCTAAATAAATGCTTTTTAAAATTGCAAGGAAAGTCTTACTCTGTGTCTGTGTATTGGGTCTGACTGGGGTAAAGCTCACAGCCCTTACAGTGCTGTGCTTTGTATTGGTAGCTGGTGTTGATAACAGAGCAGTGTTTTGGCTACTGCCAAGCAGTGGTGTCCCTCTGACATTCCTTCCCCCATGAAGGGGATGGGGGGGGCAAGATCCTGGGAGGGGACACGAGCAGGCCAGCTGACCCCAGTCAGCCAAAGAGATATTCCATACCATATGACATCAGCTCAGATATATAAGGGAAGGAAGAGAGGAGGAGGGGGAGGCACTCGGCTGGTCCATGTTTGCCTCCTTGAACAACTGTCACACGTGCTGAAGCCCTGCTTCCCAGAAAGTGTCCGGACATCGCTACTGATGGGAAGTAGAGATTGATTGTTTTCCCCTCTGCTCTTGCACGCACAACTCTCAGCTTGCTTGTTCTATTTTTTCCCCGCTGTAATAAAACTGCCTCTTGTAGAGTTTAAGGGTCGGTTTCAGACGGCCGGGACAGACGAGAGATCTCTGAAGTCGGGTTGTAGAGCATGAGGTTTATTGTAAAAGAATGTTAATGTAAGAGACCTGCTGAGAGCTGCCAGATGCAGCCTGGAGCAGGTCAGAGAGGCAAGAGAAGAGCTAAGAGCGGGGATCTAAGAGAGTTGAGAGCGAAGGTCTAAGAGAGCAGTTAAGAGAGAGGATTTAAGGAAGTTAAAAGAAGAGAGCTAAGAGAGGTTGAAGAAGAAGAGCGCGAGCTTGTCGCTTACAATACAATAAATCATCTTCTGTGTTGAATATTCTAATTTTCAGTAACCAATCTAGAACAAACTACAAATCTTATAACATTTGCATACAGCCTATGAGAACTATTGCATTACCATACAGTGTTATATTTTAAACTCTAAAAGCTGCTTTTTGGACCCTCTGCCAAGTTGGTAGGGTCTGCTTTGACCCTTGGACCTGTCTGCAAGCAGAGGGTATTGTTTAATCAAAGGGGGGATTACCTGCAGGCAGCCATGCCATTGTTTTCTAGTTGTTCAGTAACTGGGGTTTGGTATCTCAAAGCTTGTCTTCATTTCAATCTCGCTTATAGTTTCTACATTCTCAGCATCTTTTGCTAGGTAATCATATTTATAAGGCTTTCTTATTTCATCTTCCCCAACAGCCTTTTCTTACCCTGATAGTCTTTTTCAATATTATCCTCTCCCCTCTCCCAGTGGGAGAGGGAGTGATAGAGTGACTGAGTGGGTACCTGGCACCTGGCCGGGGTCAACCCATGACAGTCTGTTGCTTTATGGGTACTGTTAGTCTTCTGTATTCTGGGTATATTTTCATAGATGGTCTTAATAATCCTCCTGTTTCTTTTAGTTGGTTTGCTTTGGCTTTGTGAGAGAGCAGCCATAGGACTCTTAGGTAATAAAATGGGACTCCAGTCCCAGCTTTCCAGACATCTGGACACAAGAATGAAAGAGGCAGAAGCAGAGGTTTCATCTCTTGGTTGGTTGTTTGTTTTAAAGATATCTCTGCTGAAAACACATGACTGTAAATAATGTGAAGATTGTGAGGTTAGATCAGGAAATACTGATCTAAAGGTGTATGAAGAATTGAAATAGCATAATCATTTGATTTTGTGATACTAACCTTTTGAGTATTACAACAAATTCTAGGTATCTACTTTTAGACTTTATAATATTGGACAACACATTTCTGAAAGCTGATGAACACTGTAGCCCTCTATTTTGACTTTTTAAAAGTCAACAGCAGGAATATTTTTTCAGTACCTTAACTTTAAAATTTCTCTTACTACTTTATCTTTTTTTTTTTTTCCAATACAAAGAAACTCAATGGAAAAAACTTTTAAAATATTCATCAGAGGAACTCTATTAAAAAATTAGTTAAACTGATTTTGTTCTTAGGGCAGATTTTGAAAATGTGTATCAGAGCTGTAATGAGAAGGTAGTTCTATCTTTCAGCCCATTTTGTGCTGCTTTTTAGGAATACTTGTCTACAAGTACAAATGCTGTAGTTTTTGTGGGCTGTTGTCTTTCTGTGCTTGGTATTGTGATAATGATGTGCTTAAAAATTAAAGGCCATTGAGTGCAGTAGTTCTTGTAGTAGATTAAAGAAGAGGTAGTCATGTTAAAAATTAATTTGACTAATGACTGTTCTTGCTGGAAGCTAATCAACCTTGAAACTGGTGGCTTTGAACTGAGATTGTTACTGGTGCTTGTACATCCTAAAATTCAAGTTGCTGTGCTCCCACAAATCTGAACTTGCTGCCCAGAATTCTTGAAATCATGTGTAGTTCCATGTTTCCTTCATATCAGGATGTATTATTGTATTACAAAAGATGCTTTAGCAGACCTGTTCAGTCCTAAAGCTACAAAGTCTGTTCCTGTTCCTCTTCAAAGGTTTCCCCAAAGTACCTGAGTTGCTGAATTTTGTTTAAATGTACTATGTACTTAGCATAGCTGCTGTCAGACCCTTTAGTTTGTAAATCTGAGCTTCAGGATGGATTTTGGAAATCAGTTCCTTAGCTGTTTATGCAGAAAGTAAAATCCAGCATAAAACAGCTTAGGAGCTCTACTGTTGTATTTAGACATCCAACCGGAGTGGATTTCTGTGCAGTAATAATGAACTTTTGTTTGCAGAAACACAAATACTTTTATTGACATTGTGTCACATCTTATAATGTCTGAAACTTTTTTTCTTTTTTTTTTCCCCCAGACTTAACACAAGGCCAGTGTTTGGGGGTGTAAGATCTCGCATTGGGATCCAGCAAAATCTTCTGAATAGATCCTCACCAGCTGTGAGCTACCAGCGGACGTTTGATGCCCGACAGAAGATTGGACTCACTGATGCCCGACACAAACTGGGGGTTAAAGATGCCCGAGAAAAACTGGTTCAAAAGGACGCTCGGTTCAAAATCAAAGGGACGGTGCAGGATGCTCGAGAGATGTTGAATTCCCGTAAGCAGCAGAGTGTTGCTGCTGCAAAGGTGACCAAAGTGGTGGATGCCAGAGAGAAGATCAGCTTAAAAAGGAGCACTCCAGCTGCTATCAGCCCAGCTATGGGGACAGTAAATCCAGCCATGAAAATCACCAAAACTATCCAAGTAGGTGAAACGAGTCACCTCTGAACCCCTCAGTTACTTTACAGCACTTCAGTAGACATGATAATATTTTAATATGTTCATATGGTTTCAATAGAAGCTACAATGATACAGTTCATTCCAGCCTGTGGGGTAGGATTCTGATCCTTTTGTGTGTCCTTGCAGCTGCTTGGGACCTTTTGTAGAATCACACGTTTCATTTAAATTTTCATTTTAATTTTGGGCCCAAAAAGGCAGAGCTCCTGTCAGCATTAAAGGAGATGTCCTGAATGGTTAAGTAATCTCTTTCCTACCTGACTGTTGTCCTGGTTTGAAGGACAGGTGTCTGTTAAGGAAGGCAGGAGCCTCCCTTGGAATGGGAAACTGTAACCCCTCTCCCTCCGAATTATTATAAATTTGAAATCAAGAGGCTCTCAGGCAAAGATATGGGAATAGGAATAACAGTTCTTTACTAATATCTAAAACAAGGATAACAAATAACAACAACTATAATGTTAACCAACAATCAGAACCAGAAACCCAGTGGCAGCTTGCTTGGCTTCAGGCACCTTTTCCCTTTTGGTGCAGTTCCAGTCACAGCCTGCAGGGGGCGCTCTGGGTGTGATGATTCCCCGGTGGCTGCAGGGGGTGCTCTGGCGTGAGCTCAGGTAGCACACGGCAATGGCGGCTGCCCGAGGCAGGGAAAGATGGAGGAGAGCCTTTGTTCCACAGACCCTCTGGGCGGGGGGGGGGGCAGCTGGTGTCCGTGCTGCAGCAGGATCCCCGGACACAGGGAGCTGGGACGGTAAGAGGTCCCGGCGCGCAGGGGGAGCCCCGCTATAATGTAGCGAAGAAACTCGGAGCAGCGAGGAGGAGCAGGGGAGAGACAGGCAGGTGGCAGGCAGCTCCCGATGGGCAGAGAGGAAAAGACTCACAGCAGACAGACCAGCAGCTCCGTGCTGGCTTCTCAGGGGGCCGTGGGTTCAGCAGACAGCAGCTCTGACCATCCAGCTCCGAGGGTCCCGAGCAAGAGAGCATGACCTCCCCCCTGCCCTTGTTTTCAGTCTCCAAAATCTCGAGTTGTCAGGCTCTGCTTCCATGAGGGGCAATTCTGCCCCACCCTGCCAAGGAGAAAGGCTCTAGCCTTGTGCTTTTTTTCTCTTAAGTACCCAGTCATTTGTGTCTTAGCAACCCATGGGAGAAAAATTCCTGAGGAAAAGAACTAGATCCAACCTCCAACAATGTAAACAAAATTATGCATATTTTTTTGTCATTCCTATACTGCCCCTCTTTGCACGTCTGATGCGGTGGATTGTCCTGTATAGGTAACTAGTTTATCCTAGTGGTGAGATAACAGTTTAGAATATGCAGCTGTGTTTGTATCTAAAAAAATTTAAAATTCAATGAGCCCTTCTACAATTTTCTCTTTTTATACTTGTCTGGTTTTCAGGAAAGCCCTGGTTTCCAGGGAGTTGCCTGATCACATGAAGCATTCCTGCTGAGGCTCAAGATTTATTTCAGTTGTATTATAATCAGTTGATCACCCTGACCTGCTGATTTCCTGGGCCAGTTTTCTGATTTCACTTTGCTGTGTGCGCAGCAACTTGATTCTTAGCCAGCTTCTCTGAGAAACAACTGCTGTTGAACTGTGTCTGTTAGGTGCAATGGGTAGAGTCAGAAGAGAAGTTTCCAGACTGTTGGGATTGTTTGAGTGGTTTTGCTTCTTACCTCTACAAGCATGTAACTGAAGTTCCTAGTCTACCTCTTCCATTTTCCTCCTCCCAAAAATCAGTGTACTTACACATACCCAGAAATCTCCTTTTGTCATCAGTTTGAAAGCCTAGATGAGTCTGCTTTCTGTTCAGCTGTGAGTTTTGCTGAAGAGCATCAAACATGTTTCTTCTGCAAATTGGCCTAGGAAGTTTCCCACTACTGTGCAGGTTTACTGCCAGGCTGATGTAAGAAAGAGAAAGGACTCTTGAGGCAGTAAGAAGGGCTAATCACAGAGCAGTAGAGCAGTCTGTTCAGCAGTTGTTAATTAGGAGGGTGATTAGTACTCTTGCTGTCCTTCTAAGCCAAATCACTAGCATCAGCTGTGAGGAATTGAACATTTTCTACCAGGTTTCTAGGAGTTAAAGTAGTTTACAGAAACTTGGTGTAGTAGCTGTTTTATCTGACCTGATGTTTTGGGGTTTTTTTATTACTTGGTTTGACCAATAGTATTTTGTTAGACAGCATAGTGCAAGGAAACATATATATTTATATATAGGGTGTAATGATGGTTCAGACTGTAGACAGAACCTTGCCCATGAGAAATTATCTAAACGTTTTTAAAAATACTTGTACTGAAATTCCAAATTGCCCCTGACCCTCCTATCTTCCTGAAGGTGGAAGTGGAATCGAACTAGTGTATCTTGATCCAAGGTACAGCACACAGCTCTAAACGTGCTGTCCTGGGGTCTTGTTTCTCAAAAAGCAAGGAAAAATCTTTGAAACCAAAAATTGCCATAGGTCTGCTGCTGTTTCTGTAGGATGGGTATTCTTGTTTCTGAATTTATTAGCAAATTGAAACATGAGGTGCTATGGTATAAGTTGCAATCTAGAGAAAATACAAATCTAAAGATTTTACTACCGGTGTGGACTATTTTTGTAAGAATATCTATTCTTTAATGGACAGCTTCCAGCTTTTTCAAAAAACAAAAGGGCATTTTAAGGGTGTTGTTGCATGATTTCAGTTACCAATTAGTACAGCTATGTTCCCTACCTCCATCTATTGTGGTTTCCCTGTTTCATAGTATAATGGGCTGCAGAAGGGGCAGCTAAAGTACCGTGTGCATCATTTTATTCCACTACAGCTTATTCCAGCTCTAGTGCTAAGGGGCAGTAAGTAGATACTTCTCCTTTTGTTTGATGGAAATACATATCTTTAGTTACCTGTAACATGAAAGAAGAGACACTTTGTGACTTAACCCATGATTTTGTATTGGCAGAAATGTAGATCCAGTCAGTCCTGACAGGACTGAAGTTAACTTCCCTTCCCAATAATCTTGGATTAAACCCTAAGTAATTTGAATCCATTTTGTCTTGTGGCCTTAGATTTTCATTTAAGTGAAGATGTCTTGTATTGAACTTATCACAGGAAATAGAGGTGTTACCTAAGAGCATATTGTGGTAATATATTTCAAAGCAGGAAGGTGAGTTTCATTTAAGTGATCTCAGGGTATTCAGCTAAAGCTTTGATCTTCTGAAATGAGGACCTGATGGACTATAGTGCTTAATGCTTTGGTTCTTTATCTCTAATTGTAGCAGAAGGCTCCAGTTCCTGGACATTCTCATCCAGCAGGAATGAGGATCAATGTGGTGAACAACCATACACAGAAACAGGTGTGTACCTGCTCTGTACTCTGTTACCTTGGGCAGGAAAGAAAATCTTTTCATAAACATTGGCAGATGCAAAGAAAACTCTTAAGTAGAAAATAAAAATGTTTAGAAATTCTCCATCATGCTTAGCTTCCATGTCTTGCGTGGTTAAGATAGTTTCATGGTAATTGAGGTTTTCATTTAGTGCAATTTATCTTGAATCCTAGTGTATTATCTGAATGAGGAGTAGATATTCCCAGTTTTATCTGTGTGTGCTAATGGTATATTTTTCCCCAGAGGCTGACCTCTAGCTCTGATGTTTTTCTATAAATTTCTTAGTGACACCATATCAGATCAAGTTGTTGGTTGTTTTGATTCACCATGCTGCCAGCCTCTTCAGAGTAGATGTGATTATACATGGTCAAATGTGCTACAGTGAGGTGGGAGAGGGTATCACCTTCCTGTGAAACCCCAGCTGTGGGCGAATGCTGGAATCCTGATAGTGAATTATGTTAACGGGTATTCTGATGTACTTTCAAAGTTCCCATAGCCCGTATCAAGCAGATTTTGAGAAAGAGAATACTCTAGGGTCTTTCTGGGATCAGTTTTAAAGGCCTCTGTCACAGCCCACAGCCATTCAGCCACCTTACTACCTTGGATGCTTTCAGAGAGAAATTGCATGTTTTTATTATGTTATTTTGTGTGTATACACATAAAAGTATTGCATGAAATACCAGAAAACTGACACTCACAATATCATGTCAGGGTTTTTTTTGCCTTGATTGTAGTAATTTTAGCTGTTTGTGTATGTGTCTTGGTTTGAAAGACAGGTGTCTGCTAAGGAAGGCAGGAGCCTCCCTTGGAATGGAAAATATGTAACTCCTCTCCCTCTGAATTATTATAAATTTTGAAATCAAGGGGCGCTCAGGCAAAGATATGAGACTAGTTCTTTACTAGTATCTAAAACAAAGCTAACAAATAACAACAACTATGGCATTAGCCAACAAACAGAACCAGAAACCCAGTGACAGCCTGCTTGGCCTCAGGCACCTTTCCCTTTTGGTGCACTTCCAGTCACATTCAGCAGGGGGCGATGTTGGCTCCTGGTGGGCAGGGTGGGTACGATGATTCCCCAGCGGCTGCAGGGGGTGCTCCGGCGCTAGCCCAGGTAACTAGCCTGTGTTAATGGCGGCCGGGCCCAGGGGGCAGGGAAGGATGGAGGAGAGGCTTTGTTTCACAAAGCCTCAGGGGCAGCTGATGGTGCCCCAGAAGGATCCTCAGAAACAGCGAGCTGGGACAGCAGGAGGTCTCAGCAGGCAGGGGGAGCACAGTTACAGCGTAGCAAAAATTCGGAGCAGTGCCGGAGGAGCGGGGGAAGAGACGGGCCAGTGGCAGCTTGGCTCCCGGTGGGGTAGGGAGAAAACTCACAGCAGAAAGAAAAGCAGCTCCATGCTGGTTTCTCAGTGGCTGTGGGTTCAGCGAACAGCTGCTCCAATCATTCGGCTCCAAGGGTCCTGAGCGAGAGAGCAAGCCCTTGCCCCTGCCCTTGCTTTTGCCAGTCCCAAAATCTTGAGTTGTCCCTGCTTCCTGAGAGAAATTTCCCCCACCCTGTCAAGGAGACAGCCCCTGGCCACACACTTTTGTTCTCTTAAGTACCCAGTCATTAGTTCCCCAGCAACCCATGGGGGAAAAATTCCTGAAGAAAGAAAACCAAAAAAAACCTTAATCCAAACCCCAACATTCTCCACCCCAAATTTTTTTCCCATGCAAACACCTTACATCAAATTTAAACCTTCGAAATATATACATACATGCAGATACAGATACAAGCGCAGTGTCATAGGTACTTCACCCTAAAACAAGATCTCCTTGAGGTATGCATTGGGTCTCTCCATTCCTTTGCATCACCCACCAGGTGCAGCCTGGTCCCTGAACAAAGACAACCCCATGGATGGGATTGTCTTTACTTGAGGCAGAGTTTACCCAAGCAGTCTTTCCCAGCGTACCTCTCACATGTACCACTGGAACCTTATCTCCATCTGTTGTTCACAAGGGGTCAGACTGGGCAGGCTCTGCTCGGCTGTAGGAGCCTCAGGTGTTCATTAACCATGTGGCCTTTGCTAAATTAGTTTCCCAGTTCTTGAATGTCCCCCCACCCAGTGCTCTCAAGGTGGTTTTAAGCAGGTCATTGTACCGTTCAATTTTCCCAGCTGCTGGTGCATGATAAGGGATATGGTACACCCACTCGATGCCATGTTCCCTAGCCCAGGTGTTGATAAGGCTATTCTTGAAATGAGTCCCATTGTCGGATTCAATCCACTTGGGGGTACCATGTCTCCAAAGAACTTGTTTTTCAAGGCCCAGGATGGTGTTCCGGGCAGTGGCATGAGGCACAGGGTAGGTCTCCAGCCATCCTGTGGTGGCTTCCACCGTTGTGAGAACGTAGCGCTTGCCTTGGCGGGTTTGAGGCAGTGTGATGTAATCAATCTGCCAAGCCTCTCCATACTTATATTTGGGCCACCGCTCACCATACCATAGAGGCTTCACCCGCTTGGCCTGTTTGATCACGGCGCACGTCTCACAATCATGGATCACCTGGGAGATGCTGTCCATGGTTCTATCCACCCCTCGGTCTTGTGCCCACTTATAGGTGGCATCTCTGCCCTGGTGGCCTGAGGCATCATGGGCCCATCGGGCTAGGAACAACTCCCCTTTGTGTTGTGAGTCTAAATCTATTTGTGCTACCTCTCTCCTTGCGGCATGAGCTACCTGCTTGTTGTTCTGGTGTTCCTCGTTAACTCGGCTCTTAGGGACATGGGCGTCTACATGGAGGACTTTTACGGGTCGCTTCTCTACCTGAGTGGCAATGTCTTTCCATTCATCAGCCACCCAGATTGGCTTTCCTCTATGCTGTCAGTTGGCCTTTTTCTACTTTTCTAGCTAACCCCACAGAGCATTGGCTACCATCCACGAATCTGTGTAGAGGTAGAGCTTTGGCCACTTCTCTCTTTCAGCAATGTCTAGGGCCAGCTGAATGGCTTTGAGTTCAGCAAACTGGCTCGATACACCCTCTCCTTCGGTGGCTTCTGCAACCTGTGGTGTGGGGCTCCACACAGCTGCTTTCCACCTTTGGTTCATCCCTATGATGCGACAGGAACCATCAGTGAAAAGGGCGTAGCACATTTCTGCAGCTGGCAGTTGGTTGTACGGTGGAGCCTCCTCAGCCTGGGTCACTTGTTCTTGCTCCTCTTCATCAGTGAGACCAAAGCTTTCACCTTCTGGCCAATTCGTAGTTATTTCTAAAATCCTAGGGCGGTTCGGATTTCCAAAGCGGGCGCGCTGTGTGATAAGTGCAATCCACTTGCTCCATGTGGCGTGGTGGGTAGAGAGAACCTTTCCTTTAAACATCCACCCCAGCACTGGTAGTCGAGGTGCCAGGAGGAGTTGTGCTTCAGTGCCAATTACCTCTGAGGCGACTTGAAATCCTTCATAGGCAGCCAAGATTTCCTTCTCTGTTGGAGTATAGTTGGCTTCGGACCCTCTCTAACTCTGGCTTCAGAATCCCAGTGGTCAGCCTCAAGTCTCTCCAGGCACCTTCTGCCAAAGGTTCCAGGACAAGCCATTGTTCCCGGCTGCAGAGTAAAGCACATTGCTCACCTCTGGTCCCGTCCTGACTGGGCCAAGCGCTACCGCGTGAGTGATCTCCTGCTTGATCTGGGCGAAAGCTTGTTGCTGTTCGGGGCCCCAGTGGAAATCGTTCTTCTTGCAGGTAACCGGGTAGAGAGGGCTCACAACCTGACTGTACTCCGGAATCTGCATCCTCCAAAAGCCTATGGCCCCTAGGAAAGCTTGCGTTTCTTTCTTGTTAGTTAGTGGAGATATTACAGTGATCTTATTGATGGCCTTGGTGGGAATCTGATGCCGTCCATCTTGCCATTTTACCCCCAAGAACTGGATCTCTCGAGCAGGTCCCTTGACTTTGCTTTTCTTGATGGCAAAACCGGCTTCCAGGAGGATCATGATTATCTTCTCTCCTTTCTCAAATACTTCTGCTGCCGTGTTCCCCCACACAATGATGTCATCGATGTACTGGAGATGTTCTGGAGCCTCACCCTTTTCCAGTGCAGCCTGGATCAGTCCATGGCAGATCGTGGAGCTGTGCTTCCACCCCTGGGGCAGCTGATTCCAGGTATATTGCACACCCCTCCAGGTGAAGGCAAACTGGGGCCTGCAATCTGCTTCCAGAGGGATGGAGAAAAACGCATTGGCAATGTCAATGGTGGCATACCACTTTGCTGCTCTGGACTCCAACTCATACTGGAGCTCCAGCATGTCCGGCACGGCAGCGCTCAGTGGTGGAGTCACTTCATTCAAGCCACAATAGTCCACAGTCAATCTCCATTCTCCATCAGACTTGCACACAGGCCAGATGGGGCTGTTGAAAGGTGAGTGGGCCTTACTGGCCACTCCTTGGTTTTCCAGGTCGCGGATCATCTTGTGGATGGGGATCACGGCATCTCGATTTGTCCGGTACTGCCGGCGGTGCACTGTCGAGGTGGCAATTGGCACTTGTTGCTCTTTTACTCTCAGGAGTCCAACTGCAGTTGGATTTTCTGATAGCCCAGGCAAGGTGTTCCGTTGCCTAATGCCCTCTGCCTCCACAGCCGCTATTCCAAAAGCCCACCTGAGTCCCTTTGGGTCTTTGTAATAGCCATTCCGGAGGAAGTCTGTGCCCAGAATACACAGGGCCTCTGGGCCAGTCACAATGGGGTGTTTCTGCCACTCCTTCCCTGTCACAGGCTCACCTTGGCTTCCAACAAAGTTAATTGCTGTGATCCCCCTGTCACCTCGGCAATAGAAACAGGTTCTGCCCCCACATGTCCTGATGGCATTACAGTACACTGTGCACCAGTATCAACTAACGCTTCATATTTTTGTGGCTCTGATGTGCCAGGCCATCAGATCCACACCGTCTAAAAGACTCAGTTTTCCCGTGCCTCTTCCTGACTAGAGGCAGGGACCCTCTAGCTCTGGTTATCATTTCTTTCCTTGGCATACATAGTAGAGGTTCCCTCAAGGGGATCTAACAGATCGTCCTCTCTTCTGTAATATCTGGCTTCTCGCTCACAGGACGCTGAGGCTGCCTTCACTTTAGTAGACCCCCCTGCCTTGGTTAGTATTTCCCTCCTTGAGTCGCTGTACCTGTGCTGCCAGGGCAGAAGTGTGTTTCCTATCCCACTTCCTCATGTCTTCCCCATGGTCACACAGGAAGAACCACAGCTCAGATCATGGGGTGTACCCTCTCTCCCTGGCTGGGGGGCGCTGGGCTCTGACTTTGGGGCTTGTGACTCACACTGGTGCTGCACTCATCATCCTCATCTCCTCCCTCACCTCCCTCATCATCTCTGGCGTCGTTGACCCCAGCAGAGACCTGAGCCTGCATTGGGCCACTGATCATACTATCATAATTCCTGAGTTTGGTGGCTATGGAGCCCACTGTCTCTCGGTTGTCATCAGCATTAATTGTTGCAATGAAGATGGTGTATTGGGAGGGCCCTAGCTTTGCCAGGTTCCACAACATTTGCCCTGTACACTTGACCTTGTCGGGGTCATTATCCTGTTGTCCATCCCTCCCAAAGAGTACCTCCAATATTGCCACCTCCCTCAGCTGTTGGATTCCCTCCTCAAGGGTCTTCTATGGTCTTCTATGATGGTACTCCTGCATTCTCTCTTTGTTGACAAACCTCTCTCTTACACTCATTAAAAGCCGTTCCCAGAGAGACAGGGGCCCTTCGTCTCTTACAAATACCTGATCCACCCCCGAGTCATGGGACAAGGGTCCCAACTGCCTTGCTTCACCACTATCCAGCTGCATTCCCATACCCATAAGGTCCCATACCTGAAGTAACCAGGTTGTAAAAGGCTCACAACCCCGTTGCACAGTGTCTTTTCATAGATTACGGAAACTCATACCCCAGGGACTCTGTGGTGATTTCAATCTTTGATCTCCCTACTGGTTGAGAGGGCCCTGTTTCCCCATCATCACTCACTGACTGCTCTGGTTTGACCCTATTCTTCCTCTTTTCCACAGGGGCGACTACTGCTGGCTGTGGCTGCCCTTCTGGTCTGACTGGAGCCTGGGCGGTTGTAATGTCCCTGGGTTCCTCTGCTGCCCCATTAGACTCTCCCTCTTTGGGGCAGGGGGTGGGTTTCCCACCAGCTGGGCAAGTTTATTCCTTCAGCACTTGGCCCATCTCGCGTATCTCCTTCACCAGGACCCCCACACGATCCGGGTGGTTCGTTTCTGAGGTTGGCCGTGGGGCCGGGTCAGACTCTGGGGCAGCATCCTTAGTCCCTGGGGCCATGTCAGGTTGTGGGGCCTCATCCCTAATCTCTAGGGCCATGTCAGGTTCTGTGGCAGCATCCCTACTTACTGGGGTTGGTGTCGGAGGAGCTACCCAAGTCAGTCCCCCTTTATCTCTGAATGCTAAATAGAGTAAGCCTATCAGCAACGCCAGCCACTGCATGATATCATTAGCATTTAGAGAAGATTTGAGCCCTTTGACAATTGGCGGGGTAGGCCCAAAGAGCTGGGTGAAGGGTTGTGGGAAGATTTCTTTTGGTGTCATTTCCTCGCAGTCGGTACCATTATTAAAGTAACCCCAAAAACATGTCGTTAATGTGTGATAGCTTTGAATCCATATGCTTGCCTTCCAGAGGAAGTTGAAAATCCATGAATTCCTCACCGTACTGACCCATAATACAAACTGTATAACAGCCACTTGTCGTGGGTTGACCCCGGCTAGGTGCCAGGTGCCCACTCAGTCACTCTATCACTCCCTTTCCCACTGGGACAGGGGAGAGAATAATATGGAGAAAAGACTACCAGGGTGAGGTAAGGCAGTTTTATTACAGCAGGAAAATAGAGAAAGCAAGCAGAGATCTGCACGCGCAAGAGCTAAAGAGAAAACAATCTCTACTTCCCATCAGCAGCGATGTCCGGACACTTTCTGGGAAGCAGGGCTTCAGCACGTGTAATGGTTGCTCAGGAAGGCAAACATGGATGAGTCCTGAATGCTTCCCCCTCCTCTCTTCCTTCCTTTATATATCTGAGCTGATGTCATATGGTATGGAATATCCCTTTGGCTGACTGGGGTCAGCTGGCCTGCTTGTGTCCCCTCCCAGGATCTTGCCCACCCCATCCCCTTCATGGGGGAAGGAATGTTACAGGGACAGCACTGCTTGGCAGTAGCCAAAACACTGCTCTGTTATCAACACCAGCTACCAATACAAAGCACAGCACTGTAAGGGCTGTGAGCTTTACCCCAGTCAGACCAAATACACCACTGTAGCCTTAGTTATAGGGCCCATGTTTAGATATGGGGCTGCAAATGGGAGAGAGAGAGCCGTGACCACTTGCCGTCCAAACCAGGGTAAGCTAGACCACATGGTGCAACCTAATGAGTTTCCTATATCCAGCACACAAAAATTGCGTTACTCGAGAACTGTTATCCTTTTTCCTCTCAATGCCCTCGAGCTGCACGTTGGGCACCAAAATCTGTTTTGGTTTGAAAGACAGGTGTCTGCTAAGGAAGGCAGGAGCCTCCTTTGGAATGGAAAATATGTAACTCCTCTCCCTCTGAATTATTATAAATTTTGAAATCAAGGGGCGCTCAGGCAAAGATATGGGAATAGGAATAACATTTCTTTACTAGTATCTAAAACAAAGCTAACAAATAACAACAACTATGGCATTAGCCAACAAACAGAACCAGAAACCCAGTGACAGCCTGCTTGGCTTCAGGCACCTTTTCCTTTGGTGCACTTCCAGTCACATTCGGCAGGGGGCGATGTTGGCTCCTGGTGGGCAGGGTGGGTACGATGATTCCCCAGCGGCTGCAGGGGGTGCTCCGGCGCTAGCCCAGGTAACTAGCCTGTGTTAATGGCGGCCGGGCCCAGGGGGCAGGGAAGGATGGAGGAGAGGCTTTGTTTCACAAAGCCTCAGGGGCAGCTGATGGTGCCCCAGAAGGATCCTCAGAAACAGCGAGCTGGGACAGCAGGAGGTCTCAGCAGGCAGGGGGAGCACAGTTACAGCGTAGCAAAAATTCGGAGCAGTGCCGGAGGAGCGGGGGAAGAGACGGGCCAGTGGCAGCTTGGCTCCCGGTGGGGTAGGGAGAAAACTCACAGCAGAAAGAAAAGCAGCTCCATGCTGGTTTCTCAGTGGCTGTGGGTTCAGCGAACAGCTGCTCCAATCATTCGGCTCCAAGGGTCCTGAGCGAGAGAGCAAGCCCTTGCCCCTGCCCTTGCTTTTGCCAGTCCCAAAATCTTGAGTTGTCCCTGCTTCCTGAGAGAAATTTCCCCCACCCTGTCAAGGAGACAGCCCCTGGCCACACACTTTTGTTCTCTTAAGTACCCAGTCATTAGTTCCCCAGCAACCCATGGGGGAAAAATTCCTGAAGAAAGAAAACCAAAAAAAACCTTAATCCAAATCCATGTAGTGGTTTCAGTTCGCCTATTCGAGTTTCTGTCCAAATGCCAGCACACTTACCAAAATTTACCTGATAGTTGCTGTGAGATGAGGATTAGGAGTAGGCTAAGCAGGCTCAAACTTTATAGCGTATAAAGAAAGTTTATTAATACACCTAAGACAAAGAGGAAAAGAGAAAAAAACCAAGAAGAACCAGAACAAACTCTTCAGACGACTCCTCCTTCCCCCACCTCTCCATATCTTTCTCCCTGACAAGGCACAAAAAGACAACGCTTCGACCTCCAGTCAGTTTACCACCTCTGAAATAGTCCCTGTTTCAGTTCATTTAGGGAGAGAAGTCTCTTTTGCTTATACCATGGATTCTCTGTAAGAAAAATACAGTTTTTTAATGGGTCTTCAGCCTCACCACCAGCTGCCGTCCGGGAGGAAAGATCTGCTTGTAGTGGATCCCTCCCACACCAGTAGCCTTCCCACAGCCACTAGGGTGGGTCATGACAGTCCATGGGGTACTTTTTTAAGGATGAACAGTTCAATTGTAGTAACAAAGAAAATCTCTTCTTCTGTGCGAAGCAACACAGGTTCTCTTGACAACACAGGTTCTCTGGCATTCCCCGGGACCAGGGCTCTGGGTCACAGCCTCTCCTCTGTCTTGGTTCAAGTTTCTCATCAGGCTGTACTTATTTCAGCACCTACTTGTCTTTACCCAGGTGTTTCAGTTCACTGGCTGCAATTAGAACCTCACATCCCCCCTTTGGACTATTTCTTCATATATTACAGGGAATTTATTAGCTCAGTCCCCAACCATGGTTCTCCAAAAGAATTTTCAGCTTCACTCTTGAAGCACTTCTCATACACCTCTCTCTAAGCATCGGTTCTGCTTTCCTCACCGACTGTAAAGTCTCTATGCTGCATTTATGTAGATGTCCTCACTCGTTCCTCTCTCTGTGCAAGGAAGGATGGGTGTTTGGGAGTGTAGTCCAGGCATGGATAGAGTTAATCTCTCTCTATCTCTCTGGCATTGTGACAATCACGTGGTCTCTGCCGGGCTGTTTGAAAACTCTGAGCCGGATGGCAGAAGCAGTCAGAGTCTCTGTGCCTGGCTCTGCGAAGCTGGCTTGGCCTGGTAGGGCCAGCCAGGCCTGGGGTGACAGAGCAGGGCCTGGCCCGAACTGGATGGAGTCCGGTCCAGTCCTTGCCTGGCCCAGAGCAAGGGGCCTGGCCCTGTCTAGTGTAGCTGACATGTCGGCTGAACTGTATCTCCCGAGAGCCCAGGCCAGTTCCTCCCCCATGCCCAGCTGCAGATGCACGGCTGCTCTAAACTTCCCTGTTTGTAAACCAGAATCTTGCTGACTATGACAACCCACTGATTTTGCAAGCTCTCATTGCTAATCCCTCCATTTTTCTTTACCTTTCTACTGAATTAATGGGAAGCTGTTTGCAGTTGTGATTTCTTATGTTCTGGGCACTGCCATATGTGTCTAGACTTTTTCTTAGCATTATTTAGAGTCAAGGAAAAAATATTTGTGTAGGAGTTCACCTCAGTATTCTGAGGCAGGGCTGTGAGTGTTAAGTTGAACTGGAAAATTAATTACTCATTCAGTAAAGCTCTTAGTGCAGTGTTCTCTAGTGCCAGATAGATGTGTTCTGTGCTAAGGAAAGCAGGCTATTCAAAAGGAATGTTCATTTCAGGTGTATTCAGCAGGCATTTGTTTAATTAAACATACAAGAAACCAAACAAAAAAACCTCCACACACTCCCAAACTAATTTAAAAATCGCATGCACAGGCTTCAGCTGTAAAGGTAGGAGGGTGCTAAAAAGTAAGACTCTGACACTTTATTCCATTAATGTAGCTTCAGCAGTCCTAGCGAGGTCTAGGAGTAGAGCAATCTGTATGTGATTTCACTATCTCTGGGGAAACAATTTTACTGTAGTGTTTTTAAAAAGGAAGTCTGATGGTTTTTATACTGATGTTTTGACATGGACTTGTATACCTGAAGCTAAAATCCAGTGTAATCATGTTCATTAGCTGTAGATGGTTGAAAGCAGGAGAAAACTGCCTATTTTTGCAATGTCTCAATGAAATCTACCTGCTTCTAAACTATTACCTTCTTCACTTCAGGGTCTGTATGATGCAGAAGATGATGATGAAAGCGTCTCTCCCCTTCCTAGCAAACAGATGAAAATCACCACCACAAACAGTTTCCTGCACAACTCGGTAAGAGACTATCTGAACAGTCTCCACCATGCCATGCTCACATTGCATGGGCACAGAGACTGTCTTTACAGAGCTTGTGTTCTTTTAAAGTCAGTAAATGATGTTTTCTCCTCAAATATTTGCTCTTCACTCCACCCTTCCTTCGTGCCAGTGCTTCTACTGTTATTTTTGGAACAGAGTTCTTTTAGGGTAACTGGTTTTATGGGATCTTAGCAGCCAGAGTGGATGCTTTCTGCCCTGCTGGCAGGTTGCTGCATCCTGGCTTTTGACTTTCTTCTTGTTGAGGAAGTGTGTTGCCTTCTTGCTATGAAGGCAGGCGACCTGGTTCAAGAACGACAGCACGGCAGCCCGGCCTCACTCGGGCCACTCGGGCCACGACTCACGGACACTAATGTGGTGGATGGTCAAATGGCCTTTATTATCTTATCTCATGAGGTTAAATAGTCTAGGGGGCTTCACTACGTCAGAAGGGGGACGATGGGATAGCTAGGGTTAGTAAGGAGTGGAAAACTACTGGGTCCGGAGGGGTTGCATACTTTGGGTGATCTGTTATCATGCAGGAATGGAGGGGGGAGGGTTCCATGCTGCCCTTGCTTTCCGTCACATCGCGAGATCTTCCGTCCGCCTGTCCCTGTCTACCACACTTCCCCCCCCTTTTTCACAAATGAATGAGGTAGTCATAGATACATGTATCGAAGTGAGGTACGAGGTAGTAATTTGACAAGGGAAAAGGGGTTTGGTATACCTGAGTAGATTTCACAAGGCAAGTTAGAAAAGTCTTGCGATTCACAGTGTTTACAGTTTGGATTACAGCATTTGCTGATGTTCTAAAAACAGAATGTTGGCCCGTTCCAGACGGGTCTGAATAAAAGAGACTAGCTTGTTTAGCAGGCATGGTCCAAAGGTAAAAGCTAAAAACAATATTGCCAGTGGACTTACCAAGGCGGAAATTAGTGTGGTGAGCCATGGTGATTGATTGAACTAGGACTCAAACTAGCTCTGTTGGGCTTCTCTGTCTTTCTGTCTCCGAGCTAGCCTATCTCGGAGCTCTGCCATGGAGTCTCTGACGACTCTTGTGTGGTCTGCATAAAAGCAGCATTCCTCTTTCAAGGCGGCACACAAGCCTCCTTGTTGCATGAACAAGAGGTCTAATCTTCGCCTGTTCTGCAAGACCACTTCTGAGAGTGAAGAAACTGATTTCTCTAGAAAGGAAATGGATTTCTCGATCCTCTGCAAGTCTTCATCGATGGTCATTTGCAGCTGAGACAGTCCTTGGTTTCGGGTCGCAAGAGCTGAGACACTCGTGGCCGTTCCGGCTGCTCCCAGGCCGAGCAGCATTGCGATAGTTACACCTGTTAACAGTTCTCTTTTGTGGAGCTGGTCGGGTTTCTCAGAGAGGTGGTACATCTCTTCGTCGGTATGGTACAGGACTCTAGGAACAATTAGAACTTGGACACAAAAGTCAGTGGAATCATTGAATTTGGCAAGAGACACACAAGGACTCACTCCAGATCGCTGACAAACCCACATCCCAGACGCGGATGGAACCACCCACTTATTCTTTCTGTTGGGCTTGACAACTTTGGTGCAGATGTTGCCTTTCTTTGTTAAGGTTGCACTGCCAAAACATCTGCCTCGACCTGTGACTTGACTCAGGGTGATTCCTCTGCGGGGAGTATCCCACCTGCACTGGTGAGGGGAGTCAGCTGTGGAGTAACTGAAGGGGGTATCTAAAGCAATTCCTTCGTAGAAAGGGGGTTTGACGTCATAGCAAAGCCAGCAGGAATCAGTTAGGTTCGGGTTGGATTCGTTCAGGGAAAGAAAGGTAGCTTCTAACATACGAAATGAAGTGTTATAGCTACCAACTGGGTGCTTTTCCACGCCTGGGTTGGCCCTCCCACACCATTCACTGGGGGGACTTCTGTAAATTGCCAATGTTGTGGCCAATGTGCTTGGGGAATGATTGTACAATCTGAACCCGTGTCTGCCTAAAACTGAAGCCTTATGACGTGGGGATCCTGACTGCCATAGAGGCGGCATGTTTCTCACACTATCAGGGGCTCTTTCCCTACTTTCATGGCCAGGGCCACCCAGGGGTTTCGCTCTGGGGCGCCCCCTGCTGGCCCTGTGGCACAAGTGCGGTTTGTGGCTGTAGTGGGTGCAATGGTGCTGCTGGCGGTGCTGTGAAACCCTGCATTTGCACCGTTTGTGTGGGTGCAAGACTGGCTGTCTCCTGCGGGGGCATAGGGAATGAGGGCCCCCCACCCCACTGGGGGTTGGCATAGATGGGCCGCCTTGCATTCGCAGCGGGAGGAGGCTGGGTGCGGCCCGCATGCCCCCTCCCCCTCTCGTTTCCCTGGGGTCGGGATCTGCATTCTTTAGCGAAGTGTCCTTTCTTCCCGCAGCTCTAACAGGGCCCTCTCACGCGCGCTTGAGATGGAGGCCCCGCCGGGGGAGGCTGGGATTTGTGGGGACATCCTGTTGTGATGTGGCCTGCCTGTCTACATTTGAAGCACGCTATTGCACTAGTCAGATCACGTACGACAGCCTGAAAAGGGGTTGCTTGTTCTTCCCTAACTACATGTTTTATCATATCAGCCAGGCTGGCTCCTATTGGGACGGAGCGCAAGATTTCTTTGGTAACAGTGTTACTTTGTTGCCGCAAGCAGTCTGCTAGAACGGGTCCTTTTGCCGTCGCTGGCAGGGTAGAGGCGTCTACTGCTGCCTGTAGGCGGTCCACAAACTTTGTGAAGCTTTCACTTTCTGTTTGCTTTATGGCGCACCACGGTGAAGGCTTAGCTATCACACGAGATGCAGCACGAATGGCTTTTCTGGCAGCTCGGGTTGTGGCCCTAACTTCCTCAGCTCGCAATTGTGCAGCTTGCTGCTGAGGTGTAATCATCTCATCATGTTTCCCTGTCAGCCTAGATAAACTCGAGCCATGCAGTGGTTGCCTCGCCCCAGAGGACTGGGCTAATAGGTTCGCACAATTGTCTGTCCATTCCTGTTTAAAAACAATCATTCTCGCCCCATCAAAAATCATGCGACCTATTTGTCTGATATCAAAGGGGAGCAGGTTCTCATTGCTAAAAAGGCCGTCTATGAGAGTGGAAACGATGACGGAATCTATCCCCTTTTCTGAGATTGCTTTGACAATCGTCTGTATATCTTTGGGGTTTATTGGGTCATATACTTGTTGTTGGTTCCCGTTTTGCCCGGTGGTTCTCACCGGGAAAGCATGGATTGCGTCTGAGGGTACCCATTCTGCACAAGCTATTTTTATCTTTCTCCAGTCGGTGAATTTGTACTGTGATTGCTTTCTGGCGCGATTTAAAACTTTATTCGTTTTCGTTTCAAATTGTGATAGCTCTGCTTCTTCCGACTCTGTGTCCCTGTCAGTTTCCGATAACTCAGCAGAGCTAGCGGAGCTGTTGTCGGACTCAGAGCCGGAAGTCGACTGCCAGAGCACTTCCGGGATTCCGTGCCTTTTCTGCTGGCTCCGACCCCGCTCCTCCCCCCAGGGGCGGTGCCGGTCCCGCCCCCTGGGCTTGCCCTGCCTCCCATAAGGGGAGGGCTCTCCTTTAGATGATAATGGCATTGAGCACGGCTCTTGACTGGGCATGCGCTCTCTGCCGCTCTCCCGTGCCCGCGCGTTTGCAGTTCTCTCTTCCCACGCATGCGCAGCAGCGAACACTCGCGATCTTTGTTCGTTCTGTTCGCACCCGCCAATGAAACCTTGGCTCCGCTCATCTCCTTGGTCGCCCGCGCCATTTTGAACTGCATAGGGCGGGGGAGGGGGGTTCACCCGCGCTTCTTCTCTAGCTGCCCTCTCGGTTTTCCTGGCTTCGGTTGCCAATCCCTCCCAAAAAGATCGCGCGGATTGCTGTGCTTTCAGCGTTGGATCGCTAACTGGCGGCGGAGGGATGGAGGGGGAAACCGCGGACGTTTGGGAAGTTCCCGCGGCAGGGGTTGGATCCGGCGGGCTCGGCGGGAGGGTCGGGAGGTTTTCTGGGGGCCCCGGGGCGTTTGGATTCAGGTCCGGGGAGGAGGGAAGCGCGCCCGGTCCCCGCGAACCCCCGCTCTCAGATAGACCGCCCTCGGAGTCTGTCTGCGTCATTGCTCCCACCCCCAGCTTAGGAGTAGCTAATAAACATGCACGTGCAGCTTTCCAAGTCTCCTGTTGTTCCAGCGCTTGGCGTAAAGCTGTTTTTACTTTCCCCCACGCTTTGAGACTTTTTCCGCTGCCCGAGGATTTAGTATCCTCTGCTAAAACATTGGTACATTTCTCCCACACCTCTGGGTGTAATATTTCTGCTGGACGCTTAATCGCTCTAAGCTCCAGGAGTTTTGCAATAGCAATATAAAAATCCTTGAGCTTACACTTAATACTCCACTGCTTATAAAGTAGACTCACGACCTTTGCGACGGTTTCCATAGTAACCGCGGGTCCTTTTGGGGACGTCTGCCCCGCCTGAAGTCAGCTTCGCTGCCCCGGCCGCTGCCGCTTGTCCAGGCGAATCCTGTAGCCCGAGCTCCTCTTCTCCTTCCCGGGTTTCGGCACCACTATGTTGCCTTCTTGCTATGAAGGCAGGCGACCTGGTTCAAGAACGACAGCACGGCAGCCCGGCCTCACTCGGGCCACTCGGGCCACGACTCACGGACACTAATGTGGTGGATGGTCAAATGGCCTTTATTATCTTATCTCATGAGGTTAAATAGTCTAGGGGGCTTCACTACGTCAGAAGGGGGACGATGGGATAGCTAGGGTTAGTAAGGAGTGGAAAACTACTGGGTCCGGAGGGGTTGCATACTTTGGGTGATCTGTTATCATGCAGGAATGAAGGGGGGAGGGTTCCATGCTGCCCTTGCTTTCCGTCACATCGCGAGATCTTCCGTCCGCCTGTCCCTGTCTACCACAGAAGTGCATTGAACCTGTCTTGTTACTGTTTGAGTAAACCAGTAAGGGAAACTTTCTGCTGCTTCTGGAGATGGCATCAAAGCAGGAGATCTCTTGCTGTGCAAAAATCTTAGTTGGCATCCTGCTTTTGGCATGGGATGACCCTCTGCGGCTTAAACTGAGAACTGACTGGCTAGAAAGCAGCTTTGTAGGAAGGAGTCTGGGGGTCCTCCTATGTGATCTGCTAAGAATGAGTGAGTAGTGCATCCTTCGAGCAACAAAGGCCAACTGTGGATGTAGTGAAATCATAGTCAGCAAATCAAGGGAGATAATTATTCCTGTTTGACATTTTGAGAATGAATTTGGAATTCTGTGCCTATCTTGGTGCTCTGTGATAGAAGAAAGACATGACTGGAACCAGTACAACAGGGCGGTCAGAAGGCTGCAGCATATTATGCATGCGGAGAGGGTGAGAGAGCAGTGTCTCAAGGCTGAGAAGGCTGTAGTGAGAACTCTCCACTCTCACTGCCTGGTCATGGGAAAGGCAAAATCCAGGTCCTTTTTAGGAGTGACCATGGAGAAGACAAACCAATAAATGTGCTGCAGCAAAAGAAATTCTAGTTGGTGAAATTCTCACGGTATTGATCAGCGTCTGGCACAGGGACCCAGAGAGGTCATGCAGTTGTCATTCTTGATATTCAGTGCTTAGCTAGTTAAGGCCCTTGTCAACCTAATGTGTCACTGAAGTTATCCTTGTTTCAGACATGGGAGTTGGACATAGGTTTGGGCTGAGTTATTCTCTGGTTTTGGAAAAGCAAATTCATGTGGTTTTACCATCACGCAGGCACTGTAGTACAGTGATTATCCCAGGAATTTATTTCCTCACGTGAGTATTCAGAATAGAGCTTCTGGCTATTTGTGATTCTCAAATAATCTTATGAGGGTTTTTTGAGGGTTTTTTTCAGGAGTAAATTTGTTCTTTCCAGTGTTTACAGCAGCTTCCACATTTTAGTCTGGCTTTAAACTCAGGTATTTCCAACCACAAAGGTTACATTCCATGTATTTGTGTGCCCTAGCTTGGTGATTCTGAGGAATTATTGCTTTTTGTTCTGGGGCTTCTCAATTTTACTGTTAATGAGCAATCGTTGTGAACACTTTGTAAAGTACTTGAAAATCTTTGGATGACAGGAGCTTTTCAAATTCAGATCACATTGTTAAAGTTCATTTAAGAGAAGTATGAAACCAGAAAGTGCTTATGAGGGAAGTGCTCTTTCTGGATAAACATACCTTTTTATGTTCATGCCCAGAAACTTTCACTGATTTTTTTTTTTTTCTCAGAGCCTTTGGAAAATCTCCAGCACTGTAGTGGTTTTGACACTGGGAAGGACATGCAGTTCTTAGTGCATACTAGCAATACTCTGGTGGTACTGCTTGAAGAAGAGTGATGGCTTTTGTAGGCTGCAGCTCTGAGATACTTTCTTTTTTCTTCCTGTAGACTGGTCTGAGCAGCAATAAATTCTCTCTGTCCAAGACTGTTCCTCTGACTAAAGTGGTCCAGAACGATACATACACAGCTCCACCTGCACCTCCCCCTCCTATGCGGACAAAGACCTTGACAAACATGTCCCGGACCTTAGTGACAAAGGAAGAGCCTCCAAAAGAGCCAGCACCTGTTGAGGTGAGCTCAGGGAAGGGGAGAATGCTCTTTATAGAAGTCTCTGAAACTTGCTGTTCATTGGACATGGGAGCAGCTCATTTCTGCCTGCCTTTCACCATTACTTCTGGGACATCATCAAGGTTATTCTGATAACTGCAGTCCATGTCCCAAGAATTTGAAACCTGTCTAAACATCCTTTCCCTGCTCATGGTCCTGGAGGAATCCATATTATAGGGAGGTGGCAGTTGTTGTTTAGACACTCCTTGGTGACTTTCATGTCCCTAGGAGTAGTGTTTTAACACTATTTGATATGTTGTACGTTGTATGTCCACTCCAGCTAGCAAGGAGAAAAAAGATTTCTTACAAATACAGCTTCTTGCTGTACACGAGACCTCCCAGACAATTTGTAGACAGCCTGCCTGGAATTGTTTTGCCAAACTGCCTGATGTTGGGTACAAGTAACCCACCAGGTGTTCCTAGGTGTGTTGAGTTCAGCATGCTCCTGAGAGGCTGGAGCTGTATTTTGGAGTTTGCTGGCTGGTGTGAAGTACAACAGAGATAGGCTATTAAAAGTGTGGGCATGACCAGAGTATTGTGTATGCAGATTAAGTTAGTGTTATTCTTGGGAATAAGAGTGAAAAGTTACTTCCGAGAGAAATTAGCATGGAAAAGGAACTCCTTTTTTGCCATCAGATGAGCTGAGCTTTAGTAAACATTGATACTTCCCATTACTAGCTGTAGCTCTCTCCTTTGTGTGTGTGTACAGACATTCCCAGACATGCCCTTAGTGACTTTTTATTGCTTTCTCTGCTGTGCAGCATTGTGTGCTGTATTTCTGACCTTTTTCATGTGATGCATTTGTTTGTGTTGGCAGCTGGCATTCAGTCCTTTGGAAGGCACAAAGATGACCATAAATAATCTGCATCCTCGAGTCACAGAGGAAGATATTGTTGTGAGTGTTGCTTACTGCCAGACTGTGCATGAGTGACACTTCCTTTCCTTATCCTACCTCTTTGATAAATCACTTGATCTATGGTGGATGCAGTGAAGAGGGGTGTGATGTGAGTTTACTGTCTGTGCAAAAGCTTCGAGAGTTCTTGATTGTTTGGGGTTTGTTTACATTTTTTTAAAAAGTATGTGTTTAAGAACATGGGACAAAATCCCACAGAGTATTTTGAGATACCTGACATCATTTAGAAGAAGAGTTCATGCCAGATGATGCTTCTACCCAAACTTGTGCCCCCATCCAAATTATCTAGGGGCTTCCATTCTCACTGGGATGAGAATGAATCTGGTCTTCCTGTGTGAAAAAACATTACTGGGTACTGGCCCTGAACTTCCCTGCTTGTGTAGTCTCTATTGCTAGTGCCAAGTACTTACACCATAACAAACGCAGTAAGACCAGTGTCCAGATCTTATCAGGTATTTAATAAGCAGGATGGGTGGTGTGATGAAGCAAGTAAACCCTTCTCATGCAGTGCCCTTGGTGTGACCATGGTCATGACTGACTCTCTGCCCTTCTCAGGAGTTATTCTGTGTGTGTGGCGCTCTGAAGCGAGCCCGGCTGGTGCACCCTGGAGTGGCTGAGGTAGTATTTGTGAAGAAAGAAGATGCCATCACAGCATATAAGAAATACAACAACAGGTGCTTAGATGGTAAGTTTGATGCCGGAATTGCATTTAGGATAAATAAATCAAGAATGACTTTTCAACATGAGTGGAAGGTTTAAAAGCATCTTAGATGCTAATATGCTAGCAAGAGAGAAATACCAGAAAATCAGATTCAAGAGCTTGATAAGATAATAATTGCTGTGTAACTAGCTGAATATATGCACAATTTATTTAAATGCAATAAAAAAACCCACCCACATTTTCCTAGAAAAAGAAGGTTCAGAGCTGGAGGCAGGGTCCTGATGAGTCTCCTGGTCAAACTTCCAAATGAAATATCTTGTGTTTCTAATTTGGTACCAAGAGCTGGATAGTCCTTAGGAAGTCTTTACCTGCTTACAGAGCTGCTTGCAAAGTTCAAGTAAAACTAGTATTTGCAATAGTTTCAGGGTGTACTCAGAGAAGTTTTGAATTGGACATGTAAAACAGTATCAGACTCTCCATAAATTTTGAATAATGCAATTTTATTTTTTAACCATGTGAAACTGAAATTAATGTTCAACTGTTAATTTTTAGCTGGAAATAGGTACTTTTCCTTTCTGTAGATGAGTGACATGTTAAGGATGTCAGATGAGGAGCAGATAGCTAAGAATGGGAGGTCCTCTTGTGTCCCTGCTGAGGGATTCATACTTCTGTGTAACATTAATTAGTATGATCCTTCATATGGTACTGTTTCAGTGGCTCTTCTGTTGCAACAAAAGATGTATCAGCTGTGCTTTCTCATGTTTCCCCAGCATGTCAAACTCTATTGCTTGCACTGTTGTGTGATGTTTCAAGGATCTTGCCTTACCCCAATTCTGATAGAATGAACTTTGTATTTTGTTTTTATTTAGGTCAACCAATGAAATGCAATCTTCATATGAATGGGAATGTCATCACCTCAGACCAGCCTATATTGCTGTAAGTGTCCTTCAGTGGGGAAAAGAACCAAATGCTTTTGAAGGTTTTATTTTGAGAGTTGTCCCATGAATTTTCTTTCTCTCCCCTTCTGTGGCACAGTATGTTAAGTGGAGTGCAGTGTAGCTTGACTACAGTGTTCTCAGTCCTGAGGCTCAAAATAATCTGAGATTAGGATGTTTTCTTGTGAGAAAAGTGTATTTAAAACCTTTATCTCTAATATTGGCAAGGGGGAGACACTGATAACAATAAATGCAGACACGGTGTTAAAATTTATTTATCTATCATAAAGAGAGGTTAAATACTGCCTGTTTTTAATTTTTTTTGTTTTGTTTTAATCCTCCAGCCGATTGAGTGATACCCCTTCAGTGAAGAAGGAAGGGGAACCATGCCGGTCAAGTGCAAGCGCCTCCTCAAATCCCCCAGCTGAAGTGGACCCTGAAACTATCTTGAAGGCACTCTTCAAATCCTCAGGGGTCTCTGCCTCTGTACAGCCCACAGAATTCAAAATTAAACTCTGAGAGGGGGGAGCAAGCAGTGGACTGGAAAACTCATATAAATTGGGGGATGAGGAAAGTGCAGGAGTGCAGATGTTACTTGCATTTGCCTGTCCTGAAATTTTTTGTTTTCTATGATCGCTACCTTACTGTACAATAGTGTTTCCTCTTGTGTGTGTACTTTCTGTTTTCATAGTTGGAGTTTTCTTCCATGATTTTTTTCCCAAGAGAATAACCTCCCCCTTCTGCCAGTAATGTATTACCAAGCATATACCATGTAACTCCATCCTTTACTCCAAAGCCCCCGGTGGCCATTAAAAGTGCACATAGACTTTGAGGGAAGGAGTGGTGATCTCCTTCTCTTTTCTTCTGACTGACCTTTAACTAAAAGGTGCATCCCCTTGATTGTCCACAGGCAAGAGCACCACGTTGTTTCTGAAGTTGCTGCATTGGGTACAAAGTCAGGTTGGGCTCCATACAGAAAGGACTTGTATGCATTTTGTGGCACAACTCTTCCTTCTGGCTGTCGGACACTTTCCTGCTCAGCAGCTGGGACATTGAGAAGAAGGGGGAAAAGCTGAGCTGCTTGCGGCACGTGTCAGTGGAGACATCAGGCAGGAAGGACGTGTGCACAGGTGCACCAGTCATTGTGTTGTGGGCAGGGCTGTTTCGACTCTGGTAGTGCTGGAGGCTTGTTCTGGCATTTGTACAATGAATCTATTTGCTCCAGAGGGTCAGGCTCAGTGGCTCTCCTCTTTCTGGACTGAAGATTAACAACCAGTCATGTTCAGAGCTAGAAGAAACCCAGCTGTTTGACTCCCATTAGACTATATTGCCTCCTCCTGCTGATGCACCGACATGAGTTTCTTTCTTACCTTCTAGCTCAGGCAGTCTCCTATAAAAAGGAAGGACCTGGGACCTTTTTCAGATCCTAATACATGCAGTCTTGTGTCTGAGAACTCATTTCTTTGAAAGATGCTGTTTGGGCAGTGTTTGGCTGCTGTGCGGGTATGCTGCTGGCATGCCCGGATTTGGAGGATGGCTGCTGCAGTGTGTGGCTTCAGGGAGAGGTTTAGGAGCAGAGGGCAGTTAGCGCTGTGTAAGGAACATAGCAGAGGAGTGTCAAGTGCCGTGCAAGGCGGTTGAGGATGTGGCGTGGGCCAGCGAGTGTGTGTGACAGGCCACTAGGTGGCACTTCCTGCACTCCCCATTGTTTGTACGGCATTGGCCCCTTGGATGTTGAAGGTCCCAGTAGCTCCACTCGTTTGTGATCAAATCGTATTGTAAGAGAGGAAAGCTGAGAGCAACTTCCAGAATCTGGTCAGGGTTTGAACTTGATCCTACTAGCTGGGAGACTAACCTAATCCATTCTCTTCAGCTCTGCTGAATGGCTCCTGTAAGTCCAGATTCTGTTTCTTGGACAACCCTACATTTCTTTTGCTTTCTTGTTCTGTATGAACTCTTTATCTAGCTCGTGCAATCCATTCCTCTATCTCACTGTATCCCTTTTAGCCATGGAAATAATAAGAACTTGGCAGGACTTGTTTTTCTGCAGTACTCTCTTTGGCTTGAAGGCCGGTGACACCATGATTGGTAGGGTGCTTCACGTGAACAGCAGATGTTTGTAGGGGAGGGGACCTAACACAGCTATTGTTCTCCTTTTTTAGATTGCCCACCAAATACCTGTGTTTTAATAAAAAGAAGGGGGGGAGGAAACATTAGGGGTTGGAGAAGATAATGTATTACCTGTTTCTGAATAAACGTTTGTTATACAGAGAGTGGATTCTAAGCCTTTTTAGATGCTGTGAAGCAACTGAAGATAAGTGGTGGTGTTCCAGCATTGAGTCAGTCGTGGTTTCTAGGCGAACGTAGAAATTTCAAAAGTGATAATGTGATGAAGAGCAAGAGGAGCATATGGGTGAGAGAACTGTTACTCATCCATATTTTAATCTGGATCATAGAAATTAGCAGCTGACTCTTGCTACTAAATTGGAGCCATTTGTGTCCCATCTCTCTTTTATCAGAAAAAAAACCAGCCTTTGTTACTGACAGCCTAGTCATTTAAAAAGTAATTTTATAACAAAGCCAGCTCTGAAATCAGGGTACCTGTTCTAGGTGAAGTGGGGTACTTTCATTACCACCTAGACAGAAGGCTGTGTAAATGTGAAGATGTATTGTGAGTGCATCTCTTGCCTCTTCTGAAAGAATGGGGAGACTCAAGGATTTTTTAAAATTAATAGATTCATGTCCCTTTGAAAAGCCAAATAGCAAGATGCATTTTAACTTCCTGTTAAACTCTGCATTATGTTTAGGTTATCTGAGAGTTTGATGGCATTGACATACTTCCTTGGAAGAACTACTGTCTGCTCTGTTCCTTAGTTCTGTGATCTATGGCAGCATATTCTTATTTTTTATAAATTGGTGAATTAAGTGGTTGTCCAAACACCACTCCATGACTTGTCTTACAGCAATGTCTTGGTGTACATTGATATTCTGGTCTTGATCAGCTCCTTAATCTTGCAGTAATTAGGCAGACACTTGGACTTCATACAAGAGGACAGCAGGCAAAGGCTTGGTGCAGTGAGCTTTTACTATGACCTTCACCTTGCAGTGTTCTTGTGCAAAGACAAAGGCTAAAGACCAAAGACTAAAGACCAAAGCTACTTGCTATCACGCAGTGAAAATTCCTTAAATACCATTACACAGACAGGATATGTCATCATATAAACAGGAAGGATGTTCACCACAGTGTTCCCCAATCACCTGGGTTATTGCACAGTTTTTACCTATTATGGTAACAGGCAAACAATACCCTTTAAGGTCACAAACTATAATCCTCACTCTCAATAGGTCCAGAAGGCCATAAACCCACAGTTCTCTTTCCCAGCCCATCCCTGGTGACCTGGATATGCATCCATGGTCACCTCTGGGCCTAGAACAGAGGCTTATTTTGGCTTTCAAGGTCTACTCCTCTATTATACACATAGTGTAACCCTACACCTTAATGCACCATTGCATGGCTTCTGTTGGGCACTGAATCAAGAGTGACTGTTTATTCCCAGTCCTTTTCGGGTAGTTTCACCTTGGCTCTCCAGTTTCTCCTGAACATCCTACAATTGTCATGCTAATCATGGTTTTGTACCTGCCACCTTCTGACCTCACATCTGTCTACATTCATACTCATGCAACATGTTTGTATTTTTGTGTTGTTTTTTTTTTCTTCTTCTGGGCTGGTAGAAATTATGAACTTGCATAGGAAACACTAATTGCCTGCACTCTGAATTAATGTGCATTCATTTAGACATTAAATTAAGTGGCTGGCCAGGACAGGTGGTAGGTAATTTGTAACTGTGTTTCTTTTGTTTGTTCTGGGTTTTTTCTTTTATTTCAAAAATGTGAGGTCTTCTGAAGTGATGCCACAATGTGCAAGTTTGGTATATTTTCATGGCTTTTGCATGTACCTTCCAATAATGTTCATTAACTTGACATTTGGTTGGATCAGCTCTCCGTATCATGTCATATTTTGTCACCTCCTACATTAGTCTTGCTTCAGTATTTTTGGAATGGTCCTGTCTTCCATTACAAGTTCCTCTGTAAAGGTTTTTTTAGTTTTTTTAATTAACAAGAGTTCTTTAAAAATAATTGTCTTTGAATGTTCTTACATCTCTTTAAGATTTATTTGCCTCTCTCAGATTAAGGACAGTGCCTGAGTTTTACACTGTTTTTACAAAAACATAAACTCAACCCCGGGACTGCGGCGAGTCTACCCGGCGCCGCCATTACCAGCGCCGTGCCGCGCCCGGGGAACTACAGCTCCCGGCAGCCCCCGCGCGGCCGCGCGCAGAGAAGATGGCGGCCGCCACGGGGCGTACGGTGGCAGCGGTGCCGGCGGGATACACGGGTGAGGGGCACCGGGAGCGGGGTCGGCTGGATACGCGGGTGAGGGGCATTGGAGGGGCCGCGGCGTCAGCGGCGTGTCAGAGCGGTGCGTCCCTCGCAGCTCTGGCGGTGAAGTTCGCGGAGCGGCAGCGCTCGCCCCACTGCCTGTTGGTGAAGGAGCACCAGATGCGGGAATGGGCCGACACCGCGCACCCGCCCCGCCGCACGCTCTTCGTCCTCAACGTGCCCCCGTACTGCGGCCCGGTGAGTGGGGGTGGCGGGGGGCCGAGGGCAGGGCCTTGGGGGCCCGGGAGCCGCCGTGCCTCGGGGCTGCTGCGGGCGGAGCGTCGGGCTGGGGCCGGGCTGGTGTCGGGGAGCTGCCCGGAGAGCTCTGCAGGCTGTGCGAGGGAGGCAGCGCTCCTGCTTTGCTGTACCGCGTGTTCTCTCTTACTCTCCGTGTTAAGGACTCTTTGTGTAGGCTGTTCTCTCGCTGTGGGCATGTGCAGTCTGTGGACATCTGTGACAAGCCAGGGCCAGGAGAGAAAGAAGATAAACTGATGTCCAAATTCTTCGACCACAAAACTGTAAAGGTAAAGCTCCGGGAGGGGAGAGGAATATCGATGCTTTAGTGGGAAAAGGTGGCAAGTACTGTATGGCTCTCTTCAGAATATGAGGCACAGGAAACCATATGGGGTATTGGGTGACATGATTACTTACGTAAGTTTGCACTGTCTTTTTTTTGTTATCCTACTGCCATTTGTGGTTTGATTTTTATTTTATTTTTTAAGTTATTTGTACTGCAGTTCCTTGCTCCATCACCAATTTCTCCAACATATCTGACTCACCTGGGGTTTTTCTTTTTTTTAGGCATTTCAAGTAGCATACGTGGTGTTCAGGAAACCAGCAGCCATCCAGGCAGCCAAGGCTCTGTCACAGGAAGGTCCCTTGCTAATATCAACAGAGAGCCACCCTGTGAAAACCGGCATAAGCAGTATGTCAGCTCTGGCTATCTTTCTACTGGCTAATTCCAGGGAAGAACTATACTTGTTTGCTCAATCCTACCCTGCATGTCCCATTTTGTTCTGAGCTGGGGGATGTTCAGTGTTTTGTGTGCTTTTATTATTCACAGGGTAGCAATCTTATTGAACCAGGTGTTGAAGTCTGGTCCAGTGACCCTATGGGAGAATGGGATCACTTGGAAGGGTGCTTTTTCCTGATTTTTTTTTTTTCAGTACTGCATAGATTCAGAGATACAAGTATGTGTCTTGTCCTCAAAATGGAGACCAGATTCATACAACAGGCACCAGGCATCTGTCACGTTGTCAGCACTTCACATATAACCCCTTGACAGAAACACAGCCCTGAATGTTGTGCCCCTTGGGCTTAAGGCTTAGCCCACTTCTGCCTGGGCAAGTTGCAAACTCTTCCCATCGTGTATTGGTTGTGCTTGCAGCCGCAAGTTGGTTTGAGCTGTGGCAGGGGGGAAGCTGAACACAAATGGTAACAGTGTGTCCTTCCCCCACTCTAGAGCTGCCCAAAAGCACCATACTAGCTTGCTTCTAACAGCAGCTACTGCTGACTTGTGCCCTCTCTGTCTCAGAGAGGATCGCCAGCTATGAGGCCTCCATTGTGGATCCAAAGGAGCTGAAGGCTGAGGTGGATGCCTACATGCAAGACTATGATAAAAAGGTGGCAGAGGTGAGGCCAGGCTAGGGAGGGAACCCAGCTAAGCAGTTTTCTTGGGGCAGAGGGAAAGCAGAGCGATTTCTCAGTGCTCTGGCCGTAGTGGAAAAAGCTGAAGGTCCCTCTGTTTGGCAGAGGTTTTTTACTCCCAGTTGCTGGTGGGCAGTCAGGCCCTGGTTTGGTCTGCAACACTTAACCCTTCCCCCAGGGCTTACAGTAGATATCCACAGATAAATTGTTTCCTGGCTGGCATGCAGTGTTGTGACTGAGAGTTGAATGCCTGCAGCCCTGATCCCACACCTTCCTTTAAACCTTGTGTGGAAGCAGGAGCTGTAACTTTGCCTGTGTTTAAGGGAGGGCTATGGAGGAGCTGTGCAAGAGGCTGTGCATCTGCACCAGGCTGCCTCACCCTCCTGTCTTTACAGGAAGAAGCCAAAGCAGCCAAGGAGGAGGGCGTTCCGGATGAGGAGGGCTGGGTGAAGGTGACCCGGAAGGGCCGGAAGCCTGGCCTGCCCTGGACAGAGGCTGCCAACCTGCGAGTGCTGGAGAAGGAGAAACAGAAAAGGGCCCGCAAAGAGCTGCTCAACTTCTATGCCTGGCAGCATCAAGAGACCAAGAGAGAGCGTGAGTGTGCAAGTCTCCTCCTACCCCTGCCCGTCTCTTGTCTCTCACACTAAGGCCCAAAGGGCATCCTTCTGCCTCCAGTGGAGGCTAAGTCCAGCTGCCAGTAAACACCTGGCTGGCTGGATCTGAATGGCCTCTTGCCACCACCTGTCCTAGCAAGGGCTGCTGGAATATTTTGTGGGAGGGTGTGCAGGTCGTGATTTTCCAAGAGGTGCTTACTCAGTCTGCACAAAGGCAGCGAGTGAAGGGGGAAACTAGCCAGATTCCTCCCTAAGAGGCAGCTGCAGCACTGCCGGAGATAAACGGCTGGAACCCCAGCTTGGCACTCAGCCGAGGTGTAAAATGACCCGCTCTGGGAAGTGTGTGTTGGTGGCTGTTGGGACTGAGCCCCTCCTGGTGTGTGGAAGTGAAGCTCCCAGGGGAGGGAGATCTGCTGCTCCCGTGTGACCTGTTCTTTCTCTTTCTCCATGTTTTAGACATTGCCCAGTTGAGGAAGAAATTTGAGGAGGATAAGCAGAGGATTGCACTGATGCGAGTTCAGCGCAAGTTTCGGCCATACTAGGTTGTGCTGAGCTGTTCCTCAGGTGCCTGTGCTGGAGAGGGTAGGAGAGATGCCTGCTGACTCCATTTGCCAAAGGATTTTGAGGAATTGAGGCAGCTTTGGGCTGCCTTTACCCTTGGATCTGAAATGGGAGATCCCAGCAACTGTTGCTGGAGGGGAGTTCCCTTTACTTGCACCAGTATCCTCCTGCTCTTCTGTCATTCAGCACTGTGGCACCACTTCTCAGGGTGCTCAGGTCAGGGGCCTGAGGCACATCCTGTGACAACCTGCATCTCCCTGCCACCTAAAAACACACCTCCTAAAGCCTGGTGAGAACTGGCATTGACCTAGCACAGCCTCTGCTGGGGCAGGGAAAGGCTGAAGAACTGTAAATAAACTGCTGCTACTGTTTTCAGAACATGGGAATGCTTCTCTCTCCCTACCTGGTCTCCTGTGAGGAAACAGCTTCTTGTGTGCTGGGGTGGTGGTAAAAATCATGGCTTGTAACCTGGTGCTCCTTTGCATATTTTATTGAAGGAACAAGGAGGGAAGTGACTTTAGGAAAAGCCTAACTACAAAGTTCCTAGACCTGTTGTCACAAGGAAAGATCAGTGGTTTTAACAGAGCCCTACCCCTCCTCTTAGTGATTCCCTCCCTGGCAGCTCCCTCTCAGCCAAGTGTCGTGGTGCCCAATCATCCAGCTGTGCATGGAGCTCTGCAGCCATGTCTAGGCCATTGGAAATTTCTGATATCCAGCACTGTTGAAAGAACAAATGCCACTTTGAGCAGCCTGGCTTGCAAGGAGAAACCAGACTCCACAGCTTGTTTCTACTTAACCTGTCCCCCGTCCACAGAAGGCAGATAAGGATGGCAGCAGGCACGTTTAGGTGTGGGGCAATGCTTTTGTATTGCTCCTACAGCATTTGTGCAGCTTTGGACATAGTGGCAGGTCTGTGATCCAATTAACCCACCTAACCCCAGGCTTTTACACATTTATTTTACTACCTGCAGCCTTGCTAGAGACATGGCCATGAATGTAAGGTGGAAGTGGTGGTAAATTCCAGAGAGCTGAGATAAAAAACCCTCTCCTAAAACAACTGCAAATACAGTTTGCATTGCTTGTGGAAATGATGGGCCTGCCTGCTTCAGTGGGTTTTGTGCATTAATTTAACTGGGAGGCAGATCCTTAATACAGCCTACCTAAAGCAGACAGTGTGTAAGAATTGCTGCCTCCCAAGATGCATTTTAGCTGCTTGGGTGAGCAGCCTGAGAGAAAGGAGGTTTGTTCTCCTATAGAGTCGAGAAGACAGACTTAACATTAGAACATTAATCTTTATTTAGGACAGAAATCATCTCTGCCAACTGCTCCATAATTTGTAGTTCTCCCAGCTGCTTCAGCTAGAGGATTAGGGACATTCTCTAGCATTCATTAAAATGGCCTCTGCACAGGTGTGCTCTTATTTAAGCTGATTCTTAAAAAAACAGTAGCTCTCACAGTAGAACAGAGACACTGAGGCCCTCTGAGCTCAGGCATGTATGGAAATAAGCAGAGAAGCAGAACACTTTCCTTGTTTTTCAGCAGGTTAAATCCTGGGAGCAGCCTGTCCGCACCATCCTCAGGGAGGAGGCAAGATGAGCCACCTCTCTTGCAGTGCCAAAGTTGGTGGTGCTGCTGCTGTCACAGAGGATGCCTCTGTCAGGGTTCTGCTCTGTTTCAGGGTGCAAGTTTGGAGTAAGCCAAGGGGAGGGCCACTCTGGGCCTCTATCTTTGTACTCACAGAGCTGGAAGTGGAGCAAGGGTTCCTTCTCCCTTTGGCAAATGAGATACTTTGCTCAGCTCTCCTTCAGAGAACCCCTGGCAGACCTCCTTCCACCCTGCAGTGAGCTAAGCATAGGAAAGATTATCACGATCTGACGTTCGATGCGAGGTAGGAATGGTGACAATTCTGGAGGTTGCTTGTTAGTTCCCAGTTCTGGACTGCTGTAGCTTCCTAGAGTCTGGCCCTGGTATTCTGTGCTGTCAGGAAGTTGCTGATGATCCCAGATACCACCTCGGGCTCGTTCAGATGCACAAAATGACTCCCAGGCACTTCTGCTAGCTGGATGTGCTGGAGGGAAAGGACACAAGAAGATGTGGACCCTCAGGCACACACTGCTTGCTGTGTGACACGCATGGTGGGCGGAAGGGATGGGCAAGTGAGGCAGGACTGAGTTGGGAGGACCAGGGAAGAGCTGGGTCCAGAGGGCAGGACTAACTTGGGACTTTGGCAGCAGGGACAAAGTTGTCTTCCCCCCTGTCATGGGGTAATTGCTGTTAAAAATTCCCGATGTAAAAAGAGGAGGTGGAGTCGGAAATGAGGTAGCCAGCATAAACTCCGCCTACCTAAAAAACTCATAAAACCAGGAAAGCACCTGAAGAAGTGTCGCACGGTTGGACACGAAAGAACCAGGCACTCGGGTCAGGTCACAGAGCCACCAAGGCCAGGCAGAGAGAAGAAGAGCCGAAGAGAGCCAGCCTCTCTTTATTCTTTAATTTATACCTTTTCATATACAATCATGGATTGGACAATGAGGTTACCACCTCTCCAATTCCATAGGTGAGAGAGACAGTCCATCAACTTTCTCTGCCCTTGGGAAAGGAATGACAAACAATACCAAAGGTACAAAACAATCCTTGGCCAGTTAGCAAAACATTGAGTATGTTTACATAAAATCTATGAGAACCTTTTCTACTCAGTATTAACACAGCACACTAAAAATTCAGGGCAACATCTCACCCTTTTTCCTAAAAAAAAGAAAAAAAGAAAAATGAACAATGTTCATCCTCTGTTTGTGGAAGGACCGTCGGAGTGAACATTCTCATTATCTGAGTCATCACTCGATGTTCCACCCACTTGATCACTTTCATTCTGATCACGGCTTCTACCCTGCTTGTCGGCCGGATTTTTCCTCTGTGGTCACAGGTCAGGACGGACACACCTTGCAGGTACCCAGCGCGCCCCAGTATCTGTGGATACACAAGCATACCCGCGCCCCGACGTGATCAGATCATAAGGACCTTCCCATTGCTTGGTGACTAAATTCTTCACCTGAACCTTCGCTCAAGGCTGCTGTGGCTTGTCCGAAGCCTGCAACGAGAGATGGTGGTTCAAAATGACAGGATTATTTGAGTTCTGCGGTACCGTAAGGCGATTAATGGTATACAAAGCTTTTGCCAACCGACTGTGCGGGGTTTCACCCTGCATTCCCTGTTTTTGTTTTTGAAGCACCTGCTTCAGAGTGCCATGAGCATGCTCTACAATAGCTTGCCCAGTCAGAGAATGAGGAATACCAAACTTGTGTGAAACACCCCACAACTGCAGGAACTGCCTCACCTCTTTCGAGACATAAGCAGGACCATTGTCGGTCTTCACGGTAGAAGGTATGCCTAGAACGGCAAAGGCCTGCCTCCAGTGGGCAATGACATCACAGCCCTTCTCTCCAGTGTGAGCGGTAGCCCACATGGCAGAGAAGAAGGTGTCCACCGTGACATGCACATACTTGAGCCAGCCAAATTTGGCAACTTGGGTTACGTCAGTCTGCCAAATCTCCAAGGCCCTAAGGCCCCTGGGGTTTACCCCCGCCGGCAAAGGCCCGGCCAGTGCATGACAGTCGTCACACAACTCGACAATGTCACGGGCCTCAGTTGGCGTCAACTGAAACTGCTTCTGCAGGGTATGTGCGTTCTGATGGAAAAAACCATGCGATGCCTTGGCCTGTGCGAGTGTATCAGGCTGAGGTGCTACCCACGCTGGGTTAGCCAACTTGTCAGCCCTCGCGTTACCTTCCGCTATGAACCCTGGCAAATTGGCATGACTCCTTACATGCAGAACATAGTATGGATGAACCCGTTCCTGAATGACACACCACAGGGCCTTCAGCAAATGAAACAGATCAACCTTGTCGACCTTCTTCAAAATGGAATAACTCAACCGCTTTGCTATGTCAGCCACATAGGCGGAATCCGTGACCAAACTGAAAGGTTGATGGGAAAACTTTTGAAATGCCATCAGAGCAGCCCTCAATTCAACCAATTGGGCTGAGCCAACCTCATGGCCTTCCAGAACCTGCCACTCAGATCCATCCCTCCAAGTAACAATGGCCTTTCCGGTTCTGCTGGAACCATCAGTAAAGACTGTGGGTCCTTGCACTGGCTCCTGACTGTGTTTGGGTCTCAGAGAAATCTCTGTGAGTTTTGCCACTTGTAACAACTGGTGGCTGGGCAGATGATACGTGATCTGCCCTGAAAAATTTTCTAGAGCACTTTGCAGCGAAACACTGTTTTTGAAGCTCCAGTCAAAATCTTCCTGCTGTACCAGTAGTACAATTTTTTTCGGGATCTGCACCCATCAATTGCAAACACCATTTTCAGCATTTGACTATCGAGCGAGTGATCAGCTCAAACAATGCAGTTGCCATCTTCTGCGGCTGATGGGGCAAGAAGACCCATTCGAGCACATGCAAAGAATCAGACCATTTGTCACTCCATTGGCCAATGATACCTGTGGGATGCACATCTGGAGTGGTGATGAACACAGTGACATCAACGGAGGGATCAATACGATAAACCTGTCAAGTAGAAACAGCTCGCTGCACCTCCTCCAGCACCTGATGTGCCTCAGGGATCAATGTGCGAGGCAACTTCAAATCAGGGTCTCCCTTCAACAAATCAAACAAAGGAGACAGTTGCACTGTGGTCAGTCCCAAATACGGACGTAACCAAGCGATAACACCCACCAATTTCTGGGCATCATTCAGTGTCTTCACCGAATGCACAAATTGCACCTCTTGGTGTTGAACAGTACATTCCAGAATTCTGACCCCCAAATATTTCCAAGGAGGTTGTTGCTGAACCTTCTCTGGAGCCACCTGCAGCCCATGCAAATGCAGAGCATCGAGCAAGTGAGGCTGGATCCTCAGCAGCTCATCCTGGGTGGACGCAGCCACCAATATGTCATCCATATAATGATAAATGTGAGCATCAGGAAACTGCCTGCGAACTCCAGATAAGGCTCTGGCCACATACATTTGGCATATGGCCGGAGAATTCCGCATCCCCTGCGGAAGATTCCTCCATTGATATCTCTGTGCAAGACCAGCATTGTTGATTGCTGGCACCGTGAAAGCAAATTTCGGCCTGTCATCGGGATGCAAAGGAATTGAAAAGAAACAATCCTTCAGATCCACGATGAGGATCGGCCAATCTGCTGGAAGCATGGTGGGCGATGGCATTCCAGCCTGCAGCGTCCCCATGCCCTCCATCACGGCATTAACCTTCCAGAGGTCTTGTAATAACCTCTATTTCCCAGACTTCTTTTTGATACAGAAAACAGGAGTGTTCCAGGGACTGGTAGAAGGTTCCGGATGACCCTGGTCCAATTGCTCCTGAACCAACTTGTGAAGGGCTTCTAGTTTATCTTTAGGAAGGGGCCACTGTTCTTGACAGATTGGTTTGTTCGACAGCCACCGTATAGGAGGCGTAAGACACACTGCGCCCTTCAACACAGTGGCCCCAAGTGAAAATCCATCCCAATGCACACCCCCCATGCCGCCATGACATCCCTCCCCCAGAGGTTAAAACCAGTTTCAGTAACATGAGGCCTAATCATGGCCGTCTGTCCCTCTGAGTTCGTTATTACCACAGGCTTCTGGCTCATGTAGCAGCGCTTCGTCCCTCCCAATCCCGCTACAGATGCCCCCACTGGGTCCAATGGCCACTGCAGAGGCCAAGCGGCTAGGGAGAGAATCGTGACATCCGCACCGCTGTCAAGAAGCCCGCGAAGAGAGATCTTTGACGGCATAGCATCAGGGACGGACAGTGTGCATTGCATCTCAGGACGTTGTTCAGTCATGACAGCCATCCAGTGAATCTGAGGTCGTCCAGTGGAACCAAAGCAGCTGTCTCCTCGTGACCTCGATTCTGTCCTGTGAACAGAAGACTTAAAAGGGACAAGTTGAGCAATTCGTGTTTTTTCAGGAATTGTGACCGGGGGGGTGGGTATGGAAACCATGGCATAGATGCATCCTGTATAATCCGCATCAATGAGTCCCAGATGCACAATGATACCCTGAATGGTGGTGCTAAATCTCCCCATTTGGAAAGCACTCATGCCACTGCCCAAGGGACCAAAAGCATCTAAAGGGACCTTGTGCACTGCACTCGAGTCTAAGACTACTGTTGCTTCCGTGCTGACATCCACACCTGCTGAGCCACTGGTGCTGGCTGAGAGCCGGCCCAGCAAACCTCCATCGGCTCTAGGGTTTGGAGAGACATTTGTGTCTGCGCACGTCTCCCCTGCGTGCTCCTCCTTCCATTTCCTGCGCTCGATGGAAACTGACCTTTACCAGAAACTGCTGCTTTGCAGTCCATTGCAGTGTGATTCGGTTTTCCACACTTCGGACAGAGAAACATGACAATCCTGCCTTTCTGCACTTTCTTTCTTGGTTTCTTTCTACCTTTAGCACTCCTTTGCTTCCACTGCCCACCTCACGGCCCTGACCAGGCTGGCCGCGGGGCAGCAGCAACGACAACCACCTTACAACCGGCGATGCCTACCTTTTTGCAGGCTTCAACCATCTGCATTACCGAATTTTGACCAGCACCGAGAAAACCAGGAAAAGCCTGCAACCCTTGTGATTCTGCAGCATCTGCTGTATTCTGTCTCTTGCTTATCACAGGGACTTGAGCTGGCACAGGGCTCTGAGATCTGCTGGCACACGCCTCACTGCGACGGGCTTTAGGACAATCATAAATTTCCTCTACTTTCGCCTTAACATCTGCCCAGAATTTTGCCTTATCTCTGGCGCGTGCCGTCACCCTGCACTCCGGCAGGGTCCAGAGACCATTGGACGCAGACCCGCACTCCCGGGATCTGTGGTCCCGGGGTGACCATGGCTTCCTCACCGTTTCACTGTCTGCGCCGAAAAAAAATGCTTTGGGAATCGCTTCTTTTTTACCTTTTGTCTGTTTAGGGTGTCCCGCGGACAAAACTGCTGAGTCATCGCTATCGGAGCTTGCACTGTCCATCACTGAAGGGCAGGACAAGGCTCGGCCCCTTTTCCCCCGGCCCTGCGCGGGGGGGTGCCAGGCCACGGGCCGCGGCGGCTCCTCTGGCGCGACTGCCCGTTCCCGAGGAAAAGCAAAGAACCCAGATGGGGGTGGGCAGAATTCCGGCGCCCGGCCGGGAGCGGGAGGGGAAGAAACCGCGCCCAACAGTGTCCCATGGGCAGCTCAGACCCCAAGCATGGAATCCGCCCGCCGGGATTCCGCCGCACCTTCTGCCGCGTCCGGAGCTGGCAGCACGGTCCCGGCGGCGCTCCCTGCACTTCCCGCCCCGGAGACCCCGGACCCCGGCTCAGCACGCGCCTGACGCTGCTGCGCCTGCGTGCCTCAGGCGGCGGGGGGGCCAGAGATCGTAGCAGTTCCCCCGCCCCTGTAGGAGGGGGGGGACGAGCGGCGCCATCGCCCGACTCTTCGCCGGCTACGTCATCAGCTTCAGACAGCGATTTTATTTCTGCCCCCACCGCGCCAGGGGGATAACTGACAAGAACGCCGCAACTTGGGCATTCCACTGTGCCAGCTTTCCCATTCTCCTTTTTGCCTAGCACAGGAAAGGCGCAGGGAGGGGGCATTTCTTTCTGCCCCGTCTCCCCCGCCGCACGGGGTGGGGCGAAGCCCGTCCCCGCCGGCTCCGCGGGACTTTTCAAAGCCGATCTCTCGTCAGGGATCGGCGGGCTACCAAGCCAAACGCTCTCTGGGAGGGGGCTATTTCCACCCTCACAGTCTGGGCTAGGGGTTTTGGGCTCAGACGCTGGCTCCGAGCCACACTCTTCTTCCTTCGCCCCCCCACACAGCTCGGAGAATCCTCCGAGCGAGCTGGCAGGAGTAATTCTGCCAGAGGGGTTCTCCTGGCTTTGGATAACAGAATTCACCTGTCTCCAAGTTACTAGTAATTTAGCCATCGTTTGACTATATGTCTCCGATAGCACACCTTTCAATTCTTTTCCCATGAGCGTCCATGTCACTTTAGACAGGACATTGCCGTCGTCAGGGAAAAACCCCAACTCTTTGGTCCAAAAATATAATTGCTCTAAATTTGACCTGCAAAAATTCCTGTTCTTGCTTTCTAAGAATATTTCGAGAACTTCCAACGCCAAATCGTCGCTCGGGGACATCTTAGAGACCCCCATTATTAATTTTTAAAATTTTTCACCTGAGCTTTACCTGATTTTACCTGAGCTTTGTCGCAGTCCCCGTACGGGCCACCAGATGTCGCACGGTTGGACACGAAAGAAGCAGGCATTCAGGTCCGGTCACAGAGCCACCAAGGCCAGGCAGAGAGAAGAAGAGCCGAAGAGAGCCAGCCTCTCTTTATTCTTACATTTATACCTTTTCATATTGTTGAAGGTTGGATCTAGTTCTTTTCCTCAGGAATTTTTCTCCCATGGGTTGCGAAGACACAAATGACTGGGTACTTAAGAGAAACAAAGCACAAGGCTAGAGCCTTTCTCCTTGGCAGGGTGGGGTAGAATTGCCCCTCATGGAAGCAGAGCCTGACAACGTGAGATTTGGAGAGACTGAAAAGCAAGGGCAGGGGGGAGGTCACGCTCTCTTGCTCGGGACCCTCGGAGCTGGACGGTCGGAGCTGCTGTCTGCTGAACCCACGGCCCCCTGAGAAGCCAGCGCGGAGCTGCTGGTCTGTCTGCTGTGAGTCTCTGCCTCATTGGGAGCCGACATGCCTGCCACCAGCCCGCTCTGAGTTTTTCTCCTCTACATTGTAGCGGGGTTTTTCCCTGCACGTGGAGACCCCTTACCGTCCCAGATCCCTGTGTCCGGGAATCCTGCTGTGGCACCGACACCAGCTGCCCCTCCCGAGGGTCTGTGGAACAAAGGCTCTCCTCCATCCCTCCGTGCTTCGGGCAGCTGCCATTTGCCGTGTGCTACCTGAGCTCATGCCGGAGCGCCCCCTGCGGCTACCGGGGAATCATCACATCCAGAGCGCCCCCTGCAGCCGCCGGGGAATCACCACACCCAGAGCGCCCCTGCAGCCACCAGGGAATCATCACACCTAGAGCACCCCTGCAGGCTGTGACTGGAACTGCACCAAAGGGAGAAGGTGCCTGGAAGCCGAGCAGGCTGCCACTGGGTTTCTGGTTCTGTTTGTTGGTTAACGTTATAGTTGTTGTTATTTGTTATCCTTGTTTTAGATATTAGTAAAGAACTGTTATTCCTATTTCCATATCTTTGCCTGAGAGCCTCTTGATTTCAAATTTATAATAGTTCGGAGGGAGAGGGGTTACAGTTTCCCATTCCAAGGGAGGCTCCTACCTTCCTTAACAGACACCTGTCCTTTAAACCGGGACAGATTTTGGCGCCCAACGGTGGGGCACGAGGGCATCGAGAGAAAAAAAGGATAACAGTTCTTGAGTGAATGTAGTGGTTTCAGTTCGCCTATTCAGGTTTGTGGCTAAATGCTAGCACACTTACTTAAATTTACTTGATTGCTTGTTGTGAGATAAGGATTAGGAGTAGGTAAAGCAGGCTCAAACTTTATAAAGTACAAAGAAGTTTTATTAATATATCTAAGACAAAGGGGAAAAAGGAAAACAAAAACTCAAGAAAAAAACTAGAACAAACTCTTCAGACCACTCCTCCTTCTCCACCTCTCTATTTCATTCTCTCTGACAACATACAAAAGACAACACTTTGACCTCTAGTCAGTTTACTACTTCAGAAACAGCTTTTGTTCTAGTTCATTCAGGGAGAGAAGTTTCTTTTGCTTACACCATGGATCTTCTGTAAGAAAAATACAGTTTTTATGGGTCTTCTGCCTCACCATTAATTGCCGCCCGGAGTAAAGTCTAGCTTAATGGTGGATCTCTCCCACACCAGTAGCCTTCCCACAGCTACTATGGTGGGTTATGAACAGTCCACAGGGTACCTGTTTTAAGGATGCCTAGTTTAATTGCAGCAACAAAGAAAATCCCTTCTTCTGTGCTCAGCAACACAGGTTCTCTTGACAACTCAGGTTCTCTAGCATTCTCCCCGGGACCAGGGCTCTGGATCACAGCCTCTTTTCTCTCTTGGTTCTAGTTTTTCATCAGGCTGTACTTTTTCAACACTTACTTGTCTGTACTTAGGTATTTCAGTTCATTGGCTGCAATAAGAACTTCACATCTCCTTTTGGACTATATCTTCATATATTACAGAGAATTTATTAGCTCAGTCCTTAACTATGGTTCTCTAAAAGAGTTTTCAGCTTCATTTTTGAAGCAACTTCTCATGCACCTCTCTCTAGGTATCAGTTCTGCTTTCTTCACTGACTGTAAAGTCTCTGCGCTGCACTATGTAGATGTCCTCACTCGTTCCTCTCTCTGCGAGGAAGGATGGGTGTCTGTGAGTTTAGTCTAGGCATGGAGAGAGTTAATTTCTGTCTCTCTCTCTCCGGCAGTGTGAGGATCACGTGTTCTTTGTCGGGCTGTTTGAACAGGTCCGAGCTGAATGCCAGACGCTTTCAGAGTCTCTGCTTGGCTCGGCCAAGCTGGCTCGGCCTGCTGGGGCCATCTAGGCCTGGGGTGACAGGGCAGGGCCTGGCCCGAGCTGGATAGAGTCCGGCCTGGCCCTTGCCTGGCCCGGAGCAGGAGCCTGGCTCTCCCTCTCGTGTAGCTGGCACACCGGCTGAGCTGTATTTGCTGAAGATTCCAGCCGTTCCTCCCCCATGCCCGGCTGCAGCGGCACGGCTGCCGTAAAACCTCCCTTCCCCCCCCCATCCCTCTTTCGGAAGGAGGTAGGGGGGGTCTTACCAGTGAGAGAAGCAGGAGCTGCTCCTCTCTACACAGCAGCAGCAGGTCCAAAGAGGAAGAGCGTCAGAGGGTCTCTGCTTATATATGGTTTTTTCCTCGAAGGCGGATCAACTTTTTAATTGGTTTACCTACTTATCAACTTTTAAAACTACTTAATTATTAGCTCTCTCTCGCAGGAAGGAAGTTGTATGCCTTCCTGCAGCACAGATCACTTCCTAAATTTTGACTCTTCTAGCCTAAACCAAGACAGTAACGCAGTTTTTGTGTGCTGGATATAAGAACCTCATTAGGTTGCACCATGTGGTCTAGCTTATTCCGGTTCGTATGGCAAGTGGTCACAGCTGTTTCTCTCCCATTTGCAGCCCCATATCTAAACATGGGCCCTATAACTAAAGCTACAGTAGCTGTTATACAGTTTGTGTCATGGGTCAATAAGGTGAGGAATTCATGGATTTTCAACTTCCTCTGGAAGGCAGGCATGTGGATTCACAGCTACCACACATTAATCACATGTTTTCAGGGTTACTTTAATAATGGTACCTACTGCGAGGAAGTGACACCAAAAGAAATGTTCTCACAACCCTTCACCCAGCTCTTTGGGCCTATCCCGCCAATCTTTGAGGGGTTCAAATCTTCTCTAAATGCGAATGATACCATACAGTAGCTGGTGTTGCTGATAGGCCTGCTCTATTTAGCATTCAGGGATAAGGAGGGGTCTGACTTGGATAGCCACTCTGACATCTACCCCAGATATAGGGATGAGGCCCCAGAACCTGACATGGCCCCAAAGACTAGGGATGCTGCCACAGAAACTGACCTGGCTCCGGAAACTAGGGATGCTGCCACAGAACCTGACACGGTCCCAGAGACTAGGGATGTTGCCACAGAACCTGACATGGCCCCAGAGACTAGGGACACCATCCCAGAACCTGACATTGCCCCAGACACTAGAGATGCTGCTACAGAGTCTAACCCAGCCCCACAACCCACCTCAGAGAAAACCCACCCGGATTGGGTGGGAGTCCTGGTGAAAGAGATACGCGAGATGGGCCAAGTGCTGAAGGAATACACTTGCCCAGCTGGTGGGAAACCCTTCCCCTAACCCAAAGAGGGAGAGTCTAATGGGGCAGCAGAGGAACCCAGGGACGTTATAACCGCTCAGGCTCCAGTCAGATCAGAGGGGCAGCCACAGCCAGTAGCAGTTGCCCCTGTGGAAAAGAAAAAGACTAAGGTCAAACCAGAGTAGCCAGTGAGTAATGATGGGGAAGCAGGACCCTCTCAACCAGTAGGGAGGCCAAGAATTGAAATCACTACCGAGTCCCTGGGGTATGACAGTCTCCGTAATCTACGAAAAGACATTGTACGACGGGGTCGTGAGCCTTTTACAACCTGGTTACTTCGGGTCTGGGACCTTATAGGTATGGGCGTGCAGCTGGATAGTATTGAGGCAACGCAGCTGGGACCCTTGTCCCAGGACTCAGGGGTTGATCAAGTATTCGGAAGAGACGACGGGCCCCTGTCTCTCTGGGGACGGCTTTTAATAAGTGTAAGAGAGAGGTTTGTCAACAGGGAGATAATGCAGGAGTATCATCATAGAAGACCATGGAAGACCCTTGAGGAGGGAATCCAACAGCTGAGGGAGGTGGCAATATTGGAAGTACTCTTTGGGAGGGATGGACAACATGATAATGACCCCGACAAGGTCAAGTGTACAGGGCAAATGTTGTGGAATCTGGCAAAGCTAGGGCCCTCCCAATACACCATCTTCATTGCAACAATTGACGCTGATGACAACTGAGAGACAGTGGGCTCCATAGCCACCAAACTCAGGAATTATGATAGTATGATCAGTGGCCCAATGCAGTCTCAGGTCTCTGCTGTGCTCAAAGACCTCAGAGAGGAGATGAGGGAGGTGAGGGAGGAGATGAGGTTGATGAGTGCAGCACCAGTGCGAGTCACAAGCCCCAAAGTCAGAGCCCAGCGCCCCCCAGCCAGGGAGAGAGGGTACACCCCACGATCTGAGCTGTAGTTCTTCCTGTGTGACCACGGAGAAGACATGAGGAAGTGGGATAAAAAACCCACTGCTACCCTGGCAGCACGGGTACAGCAACTCAAGGAGGGAAATACTAACCGAGGCGGGGGGTCTACTAAAGTGAAGGTAGCCTCAGCCTCCCATGACCGAGATGCCAGATATTACAGAAGAGAGGACGATCTCTTAGATCCCCTCGAGGGGACCTCTACCATGTACGCCCAAGAAAGAAATGACAACCAGAGCTAGAGGGGCCCTGCCTCTAGCCAGGAAGAGGCACGGGAAAACCGGGTCTTTTGGACAGTGTGAATCCGATGGCCTGGCACATCAGAACCACAAAAATATGAAGCGTTAGTTGATACTGGTGCGCAGTGTACCTTAATTCCATCAAGACATGTGGGGACAGAACCTGTTTCTATTGCCGGGGTGACAGGGGGATCACAGCAATTAACTTTGTTGGAAGCCGAGGTGAGCCTGACCGGGAAGGAGTGGCAGAAACACCCCAGTGTGACTGGTCCAGAGGCCCCATGTATTCTGGGCATAGACTTCCTCCGGAATGGCTATTACAAAGACCCAAAGGGACTCAGGTGGGCTTTCGGAATAGCGGCTGTGGAGGCAGAGGGCATCAGGCAACTGAACACCTTGCCTGGACTATCGGAAAATCCAAATGCAGTAGGACTCTTGAGAGTAAAAGAGCAACAAGTGCCAATTGCCACCTCGACAGTGCACCGCCGGCAATACCGGACGAATCGAGACGCCGTGATCCCAATCCACAAGATGATCCGCAACCTGGAAAGCCAAGGAGTGGTTAGTAAAGCCCACTCACCCTTCAACAGCCCCATCTGGCCTGTGCGCAAGTCTGACGGGGAATGGAGATTGACTGTAGACTATCGTGGCTTGAATGAAGTGACTCCACCATTGAGTGCTGCTGTGCCAGACATGCTGGAGCTCCAGTACAAGCTGGAGTCCAAGGCAGCAAAATGGTATGCCACCATTGACATTGCCAATGCGTTTTTCTCCATCCCTCTGGCAGCGGAGTGCAGGCCTCAGTTCGCCTTCACCTGGAGGGGTGTGCAATATACCTGGAATCGGCTGCCCCAGGGGTGGAGGCACAGCCCCACGATCTGCTATGGACTGATCCAGGCTGCACTGGAAAAGGGTGAGGCTCCAGAGCATCTCCAATACATCGATGACATCATTGTGTGGGGGAACACGGCAGCAGAAGTATTTGAGAAAGTAGAGAAGATCATCATGATCCTCCTGGAAGCCGGTTTTGCCATCAAGAAAAGCAAAGTCAAGGGACCTGCTCGAGAGATCCAGTTCTTGGGGGTAAAATGGCAAGATGGACGGCGCCAGATTCCCACGGAAGTCATCAATAAGATCACTGCGATGTCTCCTCCAACTAACAAAAAAGAAACTCAAGCTTTCCTAGGGGCCATAGGCTTTTAGAGGATGCACATTCCAGAGTACAGCCAGATTGTGAGCCCTCTCTACCTGGTGACCCGCAAGAAGAACGATTTTCACTGGGGCCCTGAACAGCAACAAGCGTTTGCCCAGATCAAGCAGGAGATCGCTCACGCAGTAGCGCTTGGCCCAGTAAGGACGGGACCAGAGGTGAGGAATGTGCTTTACTCTGCAGCCGGGAACAATGGTTTGTCCTGGAGCCTTTGGCAGAAGGTGCCTGGAGAGACTCGAGGCCAACCGCTGGGATTCTGGAGCCGGAGTTACAGAGGGTCTGAAGCCAACTACACCCCCACAGAGAAGGAAATCTTGGCTGCCTATGAAGGAGTTCAAGCCGCCTTGGAGGTAATTGGCACTGAAGCACAACTCCTCCTGGCACCTCGACTACCAGTGCTGGGGTGGATGTTCAAAGGAAAGGCTCCCTCTACCCACCACGCCACCAATGCCACATGGAGTAAGTGGATCGCACTTATCACACAGCGCGCCCGCATTGGAAATCCGAACCGCCCTGGGATCCTAGAAATAATTACGAACTGGCCAGAAGGTGAGAGTTTTTGTCTCACTGATGAAGAGGAGCAAGAACAAGTGACCCGGGCTGAGGAGGCTCCACCATATAATCAACTGCTAGATGAAGAAAAGTGCTACGCCCTTTTCACTGATGGTTCCTGTCGCATCATAGGGATGAACCGGAAGTAGAAAGCAGCTGTGTGGAGCCCCACACGACAGGTTGCAGAAGCCACTGAAGGAGAAGGTGGGTCGAGCCAATTTGCTGAACTCAAAGCTGTTCAGCTGGCCCTGGACATTGCTGAGAGAGAGAAGTGACCAAAGCTCTATCTCTACACCGATTCGTGGATGGTAGCCAATGCTCTATAGAGTTGGCTAGAAAGGTGGAAAAAGGCCAACTGGCAGCGTAGAAGAAAGCCAATCTAGGCAGCTGATGAATGGAAAGACATTGCCACTCGGGTAGAGAAGCTACCCATAAAGGTCCGCCATGTAGACGCCCATGTCCCTAAGAGCCGAGCTAACGAAGAACACCAGAACAACAAGCAAGTAGATCACACCGCAAAGATAGAGGTGGCACAGATAGATTTAGACTGGCAACACAAAGGGGAGTTGTTCCTAGCCCGATGGGCCCATGATGCCTCAGGCCACCAGGGCAGAGATGCCACCTATAAGTGGGCACGAGACCGAGGGGTGGACCTAACCATGGACAGTATCTCCCAGGTGATCCATGATTGTGAGACGTGCGCCGCGATCAAACAGGCCAAGCGGGTGAAGCCTCTATGGTATGGTGAGCGGTGGTCCAAATATAAGTATGGAGAGGCTTGGCAGATTGATTACATCACACTGCCCCAGACCCGCCAAGGCAAGCGCTACGTTCTCACAATGGTAGAAGCCACCATGGGATAACTGGAGACCTACCCTGTGCCTCATGCCACTGCCCGGAACACCATCCTGGGCCTCGAAAAACAGGTTCTTTGGAGGCATGGTACCCCAGAGAGAATTGAATCCGACAATGGGACTCATTTCAAAAATAGCCTTATAAACACCTGGGCTAGGGAACATGGCATCGAGTGGGTGTACCATATCCCTTATCATGCACCAGCAGCTGGGAAAGTTGAACGGTACAATGGCCTGCTCAAAACCACCTTGAAAGCACTGGGTGGGGGGACGTTCAATAACTGGAAGACTAATTTAGCAAAGGCCACATGGTTAGTGAACACTCGAGGTTCCTCCAGCCGGGCCGGGCCTGCCCACTCTGACCCCTTGTGAACAACAAATGGAGATAAAGTTCAACTAGTACACATGAGAGGTATGCTGGGAAAGACTGTTTGGGTAAACTCTGCCTCAAATAAATACAATCCCATCCGGGGGGTTGTCTTTGCTCAGGGACCAGGCTGCACCTGGTGGGTGATGCAAAGGGATGGAGAGACCCGATACATACCTCAAAGAGATCTTGTTTTAGGGTGAACTACTTATGACATTGCACTTGTATCTGTATCTGCATGTATGTATATACCTCAAAAGTTTAAATTTGATGTAAGGTGTTTGCATGGGAAAAAAATTCGGGGTGGAGAATGTTGAAGGTTGGATTTAGTTCTTTTCCTCAGGAATTTTTCTGCCATGAATTGCTAAGACACAAATGACTGGGTACTTAAGAGAAACAAAGCACAAGGCTGTAGCCTTTCTCCTTGGCAGGGTGGGGTAGAATTGCCCCTCATGGAAGCAGAGCCTGACAACGCGAGATTTGGAGAGACTGAAAAGCAAGGGCAGGGGGGAGGTCACGCTCTCTTGCTCGGGACCCTCGGAGCGGGATGGTCAGAGCTGCTGTCTGCTGAACCCACGGCCCCCTGAGAAGCCAGCGCGGAGCTGCCGGTCTGTCTGCTGTGAGTCTCTGCCCTCTGCCCCATTGGGAGCCGACATGCCTGCCACCAGCCCGCTCTGAGTTTTTCTCCACTACATTGTAGCGGGGTTTTTCCCTGCACATGGAGACCCCTTACCGTCCCAGATCCCTGTGTCCGGGAATCCTGCTGTGGCACCGACACCAGCTGCCCCTCCCGAGGGTCTGTGGAACAAAGGCTCTCCTCCATCCCTCCGTGCTTCGGGCAGCTGCCATTTGCCGTGTGCTACCTGAGCTCATGCCGGAGCGCCCCCTGAAGCCACCGGGGAATCATCACACCCAGAGCGCCCCCTGCAGCCGCCGGGGAATCACCACACCCAGAGCGCCCCTGCAGCCACCAGGGAATCATCACACCTAGAGCACCCCTGCAGGCTGTGACTGGAACTGCACCAAAGGGAGAAGGTGCCTGGAAGCCGAGCAGGCTGCCACTGGGTTTCTGGTTCTGTTTGTTGGTTAACATTATAGTTGTTGTTATTTGTTATCCTTGTTTTAGATATTAGTAAAGAACTGTTATTCCTATTTCCATATCTTTGCCTGAGAGCCTCTTGATTTCAAATTTATAATAGTTCGGAGGGAGAGGGGTTACAGTTTCCCATTCCAAGGGAGGCTCCTACCTTCCTTAACAGACACCTGTCCTTCAAACCAGGACACATATACAATCATAGACTGGACAATGAGGTTACCACCTCTCCAATTCCATAGGTGAGAGAGACAGTCCATCAACCTTCTCCGCCCTTGGGAAAGGAATGACAAACAATACCAAAGGTACGAAACAATCCTTGGCCAGTTAGCAAAACATTGAGTATGTTTACATAAAATCTATGAGAACCTTTTCTTCTAAGTATCAACACAGCACACTAAAAATTCAGGGTGACAAAGAAGCCCTCTTTTAGGCTTCCGGTTCACAGAGAAAGGCGCTGCTCTCCTCCCCTCTGCACCAGCTGGGTAAGGTCTCTCCCAGACCACATGGTCTGGGGCTGCTAACCCACATGGTTGGGGGGGGGGAGGGGGAGGAGAGAGAGAGAAAACTCAAGCTGCTTCATCTTGCTGTCCTTGGCTAAAGAACTTTGCCAGCTGTGTTTGCCTAGCCTGGGCCAGGCCGGTTTCCCCCCCTCTTCGCGGCACGGCCCAGTGGGAAGAGGTTTTGCGGTCGGGCCCCATGGACCTCGGGTGCGCCCCGCCCGGTTAGCTCCGCAGCAAACTCACCACGGGAGAGAGACAGAGGGAGCTCATACTGGGCCCCTCCCGCAGCTCGGGTACGGCTTCGTTTACGCTTTGCAACTCTGCGCAGGAGGGAGAGAGGACTCAGACTGAGTCCCTCCCACAGCTTGGGTGCAGTTCCCGCCGGGCGGCCCCACGCACACTCCAGCACGGAAGGGTGCTTGAACCAGCCCCCCTGCAGCACAGACGCGGTCTCGCCGGGCTCCTACGATTCAAACGCAGCTTGGATGGAAAGCGGCATGGACGGGCTCCTTTCCTTTGGTTCGGGCACAGACTTACAACACTCAAACTACACGGGCGAAAGCCACGTGGCCATTGCCCAGCCGAAAAGACAACTTAACTGTTCCTTTTCTAATATTAAAATGAGACTTTGAGGGCATGCATTTCCCCCTCCCACACAGAAAGAGCACAAGGATGAAGGCACCTACGAAAGGTACAACATAAAGACTTTAAGTTAATAAATATAACTAAGCTTATTTTCAAAGAAAGAAGAGATGAGGAGTGATTTTATGCTGAAAGTTCCTTTTGTAAAAACATGTTGATGAAGTTAGCTGTAATATACCCTGTAATATATGAATAATGGTCTAAAAGAGGTGAGAAAAAAGGAAATGTAATGTTCTAAGTTATAAGCAGTAGACTGAGACTTTTGTGTATTAAGATTTTTTTTTCTTTCCTCGCCCCAGGACAACAGTAGAAGAAGACTTGTGTTGCTGATGATAAAGTAAGGGGATGTCGTTGTCACTGTAATAGAAACATTGGCTCTCAAAAAGAACACCTCAATGACCATCATATGTCCATTGGTGTGGCCCTGGGAAAGCTACTGAAATGGGAAGGGGTCTGAAAAAGCAAATTTCTCCCTTCAAAGAAAGAATTGCTTACTAGAAAGCTAATAACCATAGAAACTGTTTCCTATGGGAGTCAATATAAAACAAAAGAAAGCTTCTCTCTCTACATAAATTAAGAAAACTGTTTTGTTCCAGAAGTGGTAGATTAACTATAAGTTGAAGTGTTACCTTTTATATGGTCAGCAAGAAAGAAAATAAGAAAGGTGGGGAGGGGAAAAGAGTGTTCTAAAAAGTTTGGTGTTGATGCCTGATTATTATTCCTATTTTAAGTCTGTTAATAAAATTCCTTTTTGTATTCCTTAAAGTATAAGCCTGCTTTTGCCTACTATTAATCCTTATCTCACAACAAAATCAAATAATCTAGACTACAAAATTAATGTTCATACCTAATTTTGATCCCCAAACCTCTAAACTGCAACACCCCCCCAGCCCATGTGAGGGCTGTGCTGTTCAGGACAAATCACCTCATGGAGGGTGTCCACCAAGGTCAGCTGCTTCCCAGCTGCTGCTCCCAAGCTGGTGGCAAATAGAGATGCAAGGATGAAGTTTGTTCCTACCTCTTTGAGGGTAGATTCAAATGCCTCCTGCAGGGCTTTCACAAAGTGATTTCTGCTGGGTAGGTTGTGCAGTACCAAGAGTCCATCTTGTGATCTGAAAAACAACAGCAAGGTTCAGTACAGCACCCAGTGTGCCTTCATTTGTCTTTGTGGCTGTCCTGGGCAGAAGCAGTGTCCCCAAGACAGTAGGGTGACAGATCCAACTGTTCTTTGCAGGCTGCTTGTAAACAGCAGGGTGACAGGGCAGTAGTCAGAGTGCACCACAGCTTGGCTGAGCAGCTATTTTCTATCAAACTATCAGTGTAAAACCTTGGGTGACTGCCTAGTGGTACCAGAATGGAGACTGGCTAAATATTGTCCTCTCAGGGCTGGCTCTGTAACTGGTCTGAGAACATTATTCCCTGCCCCCATTCTGCCTTCTGCTCTTAATTTTTTCCTTCTTTAGAGTTTCCACATCTCCCCTGAGTCCCTTTTGCCTCTCTTTCCTGCTTATTTAAACAGGTTATGCCCTGCTCAGAAAGGGAGGTACCAGGGCAGTTGCCCTGGTGAAGTCAGCATTAGATCTCCTGCAGAGCTAAGATCATGCTGTCTCCTGCTGTGCTGGTGATGGGACAAGGGGACATCCCAGGCTCAAAGGCATCTCTATGGCCCAGAGGACTTGACCTCATCACAATGTTACATTTCTGAACAAGCAGGAATAACCTTAACCTCTTATGATACTAAAACAGATCAGGGAAGCCAAAACTGCACCTCTTCTCAACTACTAGCACTCACTCTTGTTTTCTAGACAATGTTTTAACAGCACCCCACCAGCCAAGGTAGCCAGAGCCCTGCACACCTTGCCCTCCAAAGAGATGGGAAAATGCAGAGGACAACTTGCAGAACAAGCTGTGCACCCAGACAGCTTAACAGCTTGTGGGGCTCTGTGCAAGCCACTGGCCATGTCCCCAGAGCTTCCTGCCCCAGGTGCCACAGGAGAGAGCTTGCAGGAGCTCAGTCAGGCCAGGGGCTCCAGGAGCAGCTGGAGGAGGTATAGACTGCTGTAGTTTCACCTGTTTGCTCAGACAAGAGGTTTTGGGGTCTGGAGAAGGGGGCAGGCTGGGTTGCTGACTGGGGTAGTCAGGTCAGAAGCATAGCAAGTAGGTGTGGAGAGTCACGTATTTTCCAGGATGGCCCCTTGCTGTAGCGCCAAGGAGATGGGATTGTGAAGCCAGGAGCATGGGGAAGATGGGGCAGGACTAGCATTTCCTCAGTCAGCCTTGCACCAGGGAGTGCCAGACTGAAAGTAGAGTGCCAGGCTGGGAAGATGTTCCAGCTGCTCTCTGCCTTCTCCAGGAGCCTGCCCAACCCAGGGCAGTGGTGGGGAACTGGGAAATACTTCTCACATGTGAGGCTGTACTGTTACAGCAGCTGGCAAAAAGTCTGGATGACTGGTAGAGAGGAAGGGCTAGTGAAGGACTCCTTCCTAGCCTTCATTCCTTCCGCTGAGGGAGACAGCAAGGGTTGGTTTGGCTTGTGCCTCACTCACATAATGATGAGAACACGGTCCTGGATCTTCTGCAGGAGCTTCACACACTGCTCCACTGTGAAGAACTCTCGACTCTGCTGCAGGTGCAAAGACAGAGAAAGTGTCAAAGGTCAGGGACAGCAGCTGGGGGAGAGGGTGTCCCCAAGCCCTCCTGCACAAGTGGCTCTGAAGGTAAAATTAGCTGTGGCCTCAAAGCTTCAGTGCTGGGACACAACAGGCGTCCAGGCTGCACATAGGAGTAGCTGGCTCTGCAAAGGCTCCTGCTGTCCAGCTGTGTTTCAGGGCTGCCAACAACATTGCCTGCTGGGCTGCAGCACATATGGGAATGACCTCATAGAGAAAAGCTTTAAAAATCCTTTTACTGAAAAGGAGAGAGTACATTACCCTGGCTTCCATATCCTGGCAGTAGCACTGGTAGAGGGGGCCCTATTTGCTCAAAAGTGGCACAAAACTATCAAAATACCAAACCTACAGACTTTGCTCCACTCCCCTTCTTATTCAGGTCACCTGACAAAGAAGCTGACAGAAAGCATTCATCCATCTGCTGCCTGAAGAGTTATAACAGCAGGAAAATGTGGCCAGGAGGCCCTGGGGCAGAGGAACTTCTAAAAAAATAAGTGCTAACATTTTCCAGTGATTCTGTAAGCTGAATCAATGATCAAGTGCAGGCTCTTTTAAAAGCAGCATTTAAAGGAGATGTGGGAATTAGGGAAGCAGAAAGTAAGTGTCTGGGTGGAGACAGAGCCTAGCTCAGTGAGCAGGTATCTTCTGTCTGAGTGTTCTGTAAGCTCAGGGCTCCAGAGTAGCAGGGGGCACGTCAGAAGAGCAGTGCTCACCGTGTGGGCTCTTCTCATGTCTGTTATACACCAGCCCTGGAAAGAAAAAACAGAAGATTTTCATGTTTCATAGGAGCAGGAGTTGTTCTGTTTTAACTTACTTTTGGGGTCTGCCCAAGACTTTTTGAGATGAGAGGAATAGGATTAATTCAGATCTCTTTTTAACTCTGTCAAGGTGAGGGCAGGCAGTAAATGAAGAGGATTGATGGGAACCCACCTCTGCAATGCTGCTTCAGGGCTCCGTGCTTTGGGAGTTTGCTGCTTTGCCTCTAGACTCAGTAGTCTGTCAATCACCCTCCATTTTGATTTCAGCCAGGCCTCAGTGTCCTGAAACACAGAGAGGTAGGGAAGAAGAGTAATCCCTTTCTTCCGAATTATTTTATCCCTTATTAGAGAGTGGAAGAGGGAATTTCACCCTTCAACATCCCTCAGAACTGGTACCAGTTATGCGTATCTTATTTAAAATGCCCTTTTCTAGGAGAAAGGAAGCATCAATACTGCTGTAATGAACTTACTAACTTTTTATCCTTGAAATATTTTCTAACTCTTCCTACCTCACTTCTGAGTTGAAGGCAACTCTCCAAAGTTTGGTATCTTATGTCTCTCTGACCTAGGGCTTCTCTCCCACTTCTGCCAATGAAAGCTCCAGCATCTGGTAGAAATTATGGCAAGTTGGGAATGTAGCTTTATGAACTGCCAGGAACTGAAAAAGAAATCCACCAATCTCATACCCAGGTCACCCAACAAGCTGTTGGCAAAGAGATAACCTCAGCTGGAAGTTGCCTGGACAGAGGTTCCAGTTTCCTTTGTACAAGGGCTTGGCACAGACAAGCAAATTTCAGTGCTAAGGGACTGCAGGATGTGGAGCTCTACCAAGTGCGCCCCAAGGGCCACCCTAAGGATAGACTTCAGTCTGTGCAACAAGGAGCAGGTCAGTGCCTGCCAAAAGGAAGAGCCCTGGGACTTGTGTGACCTGCCAGGAAGTGGTCACATCAGTGCTTTCTCTGAACAAGTGAGGGAAAGAAAGAAAACATCTATTTTTGTATTTTAAAAAAGTGAAGGGAAGGACACATGAGATCTAACCTCTGGAGCTAGAAGAAAGCCAAGAGTTTCCAGCAGGATCAGCTTGTCCACCATCTCAGGATAAAGGAAGCAGAACTGAGGAGAGATGAAACAGTAAGAGAATGAAAACCTGAGCACTGAGTGATGTCTTTATCCTGCTACATGGGAGAGGGCTCAGGGAAGGGCCTCTCCTCCCCTGAGATCCAAGTCTGTTCCTTCCTTCCTCTCCCAATTGTTGTTGCAGCTGCAGAAATCACAACCCCATGAAGAAATGATGCTTTGCTCACCATTCCATCACAGTCCCACCTGCAAATGAGAAAAGGGTGCTCAGTTATGCACAGAACAGCACCTGGTAACAGAAATTTGCCTTCCCCACAGCAGGAGCTGTAGAGTTTGCGGGTCAGTTTCAGACGGCCGGGACAGACGAGAGATCTCTGTAGTCGAGTTGTAGAGCATGAGGTTTATTGTAAAAGAACGTTAGTGTAAGAGACCTGCTGAGAGCTGCCAGACGCAGCCTGGAGCAGGTCAGAGAGGCAAGAGAGGAGAGAAGAGCTAAGAGTGAAGATCTAAGAGAGTTGAGAGCAAAGGTCTAAGAGAGCAGTTAAGAGAGAGGATTTAAGGAAGTTAAAAGAAGAGAGCTAAGAGTGAGGATATAAGAGAGCGAGCTTGTCACTTACAATACAATAAATCATCTTCTGTGTGTTGCCTTCTTGCTGTGAAGGCAGGCGACCTGGTTCAAGAACGACAGCACGGTAGCCCGGCCTCACCCGGGCTACTCGGGCCACGACTCACAGACACCAATGTGGTGGATGGTCAAATGGCATTTATTATCTTATCTCATGAGGTTAAATAGTCTAGGGGGCTTCACTACGTCAGAAGGGGGACGATGGGATAGCTAGGGTTAGTAAGGAGTGGAAAACTACTGGGTCCGGAGGAGTTGCATACTTTGGGTGATCTGTTATCATGCAGGAATGGAGGGGGGAGGGTTCTATGCTGCCCTTGCTTTCCGTCACATCGCGAGATCTTCCGTCCACCTGTCCCTGTCTACCACATCTGTGTTGAATATTCTAATTTTCATTAGCCAATCTAGAACAAACTACAAATCTTGTAACATTTGCATACAGCCTATGAGAACTATTGCATTACCATACAGTGTTATATTTTAAACCCTAAAAGCTGCTTTTTGGACCCTCTGCCAAGTTGGTAGGGTCTGCTGTGACCCTTGTGTGGTAGATAGGGACAGGCGGATGGAAGATCTCGCGATGTGACGGAAAGCAAGGGCAGCATGGAATTCTCTTCCCTTCCTTCCTGCATGATAACAGATTACCCAAAGTATGCAACCCCTCCTAACCCAGTAGTTTTCCACTCCTTACTAACCCTAGCTATCCCACCGTCCCCTTTCTGACGTAGTGAAGCCCCCTAGACTATTTAACCTCATGAGATAAGATAATAAAGGCCATTTGACCATCCACCACATTGGTGTCTGTGAGTCGTGGCCCGAGTGGCTCGGGTGAGGCCGAGCTGCCGTGCTGTCGTTCTTGAACCAGGTCGCCTTGCCTTCATAGCAAGAAGGCAACATAGTGGTGCCGAAACCCGGGAAGAAGAAGAGCTCGGGCTACGGGGTTCGCCTGGACAAGAGACAGCGGCCGGAGCAGCCAAGCTGACTTCAGGAGGGGGAGACGTCCCCAAAGGACCCACGGTCACGATGGAGACCGTTGCAAAGGTCGTGAGTTTACTTTATAAGCAGTGGGGTATTAAGTGTAAGCTCAAGGATTTTTATATTGCTATTGCAAAACTCCTGGAGCTTGGGGCGATTGAGCGCCCAGCAGAAATATTACACCCAGAGGTGTGGGAGAAATGTACCAATGTTTTAGCTGAGGACACAAAGTCCTCGAGTAGCGGAAAAAGTCTCAAAGCGTGGGGGAAAGTAGAAACGGCTTTACGCCGAGCGCTGGAACAACAGGAGACTTGGAAAGCTGCACGTGCATGTTTATTAGCTACTCCTAAGCTGGGAGTGGCAGCAATAACACAGACCGACTCCGAGAGCGGTCTATCTGAGAGCGGGGGTTCGCGGGGACCGGGCGCGCTTCCCTCCTCCCCGGACCCGAATCCAAACGCCCCGGGGCCCCCAGAAAACCTCCCGACCCTTCCGCTGAGCCCGCCGAATCCACCCCCTTCCGCAGAAACTTCCCAAACGTCCGCGGTTTCCCCCTCCATCCCTCCGCCGCCGGTTAGCGATCCAACGCTGGAAGCACAGCAATCCGCGCGATCTTTTTGGGAGGGATTGGCAACCAAAGCCAGAGAAACCGGGAGGGCAGCTAGAGAAGGAGCGCGGGTGAACCCCTCTCCCCCGCCCTATGCAGTTCAAAACGGCGCGGGCGACCAAGGAGATGGGTGGGGCCAAGGTTTCATTAGCGGGAGCGAGCAGAACGAACAAAGATCGCGAGTGTTCGCTGCTGCGCATGCGTGGGAGGAGAGAGCTGCAAACGCGCGAGCACGGGAGAGCGGCGGAGAGCGCATGCCCAGTCAAGAGCCGTGCTCAATGCCATTATCATTTAAAGGAGAGCCCTCCCCTTGTGGGAGGCAGGGCAAGCCCAGGGGGCGGGACCGGCACCGCCCCCGGGGGGAGGAGCGGGGTCAGAGCCACCAGAAAAGGCACGGAATCCCGGAAGTGCTCTGGCAGTCGACTTCCGGCTCTGAGTCCGACAATAGCTCCGCTAGCTCTGCTGAGTTATCGGAAACTGACTGGGACACAGAGTCGGAAGAAGCAGAGCTATCACAATTTGAAACGAAAACGAATAAAGTTTTAAATCACACCGGAAAGCAATCACAATACAAATTCACCGACTGGGGAAAGATAAAAATGGCTTGTGCAGAATGGGTGCCCTCAGCCGCAGTCCATGCTTTCCCGGTGAGAACCACTGGGCAAAACAGAAACCAACAACAAGTATATGACCCAATAAACCCCAAAGATATACAAACGATTGTCAAAGCAATCTCAGAAAAGGGGATGGATTCCATCATTGTTTCCACTCTCATAGACAGCCTTTTTAGCAATGAGAACCTGCTCCCCTTTGATATTAGACAAATAGGTCGCATGATTTTTGATGGGGCAGGAATGATTGTTTTTAAACAGGAATGGACAGACAAGTGTATGAACCTATTAGCCCAGTCCTCTGGGGCGGGGCAACCACTGCATGGCTCGAGCTTGTCCAGGCTGACAGGGAAACATGATGAGATGATTACACCTCAGCAGCAAGCTGCACAATTGCGAGCTGAGGAAGTCAGAGCCACAACCCGAGCTGCCAGAGAAGCCATTCGTGCTGCATCTCGTGTGGTAGCTAAGCCTTCACCGTGGCCCACCATAAAGCAAACAGAGAGTGAAAGCTTCACAAAGTTTGTGGACCGCCTACAGGCAGCAGTAGACGCCTCTACCCTGCCTGCGGCAGCAAAAGGACCCGTTGTAGCAGACTGCTTGCGGCAACAAAGTAACACTATTACCAAAGAAATCTTGCGCTCCGTTCCAATAGGAGCCAGCCTGGCTGATATGATCAAACATGTAGTTAGGGAAGAACAGCTAACCCCTTTTCAGGCTGCCGTACGTGATCTAACTAGTGCAATGGCGTGCTTCAAATGTGGACAGGCAGGCCACATCACAACAGGCTGTCCCCACAAATCCCAGCCTCCCCCGGCGGGGCCTCCATCTCAAGCGCGCGTGAGAGGGCCCTGTTGGAGCTGCGGGAAGAAGGGACACCTCGCTCAGGAATGCAGATCCCGACCCCAGGGAAACGGGAGGGGGAGGGGGCATGCGGGCCGCACCCAGCCTCCTCCCGCTGCGAATGCAAGGCAGCCCATCTATGCCAACCCCCAGTGGGGTGGGGGACCCTCATTCCCTATGCCCCCGCAGGAGACAGCCAGTCCTGCACCCACACAAACGGTGCAAATGCAGAGTTTCACAGCACCGCCAGCAGCACCAGTGCACCCACCACAGCCACAAGCCGCACTTGTGCCACAGGGCCAGCAGGGGGCGCCCCAGAGCGGAACCCCTGGGTGGCCCTGGCCATGAAAGTAGGGAAAGAGCCCCTGATAGTGTGGGGAACATGCCGCCTCTATGGCAGTCAGGATCCCCACGTCATAGGGCTTCAGTTTTGGGCAGACACGGGTTCAGATTGTACAATTATCCCCCAAGCACAATGGCCACAACATTGGCAATTTACAGAAGTCCCCCCAGTGAATGGTGTGGGAGGGCCATCCCGGGCGTGGAAAATCACCCAGTTGGTAGCTATAACACTTCACACAAAAAAGGGACCAGAACAGACAGTGGCAATCTACCCCTACATTCTACAGAACTCTCCACCTTTGATAGGAAGAGACATCCTTGCTCTGTTAGGAGTCAGGATGACAAATTTACCATGAGGGCCACTGCAGTTCATCCACCGCTGCCAATTAAATTGACTTGGAAATCGTCAGAAATTGTATACGTGGAGCAGTGGCGCCTGTCAGAGCCTCGAATAGCAGCTTTCCTGGAACTGGTTGACCGTGAATTACAAAAGGGTCACATAAAACCCTCCATCAGCCCGTGGAACACCCCTGTATTTGTAATCCCCAAAAAGTCTGGAGAAAGTTACCGCCTCATCCATGACCTGAGAGAAGTAAATAAGACAGCCAGACCCATGGGCCCAGTTCAGACACTGCTGCCCATGAACTCAGCTATCCCCGAAGGCCAGCCATGCGCAGTGCTGGACATTAAAGACTGTTTCTTTTCAATACCTCTGCACCCTGAAGACAAAGAACGTTTTGCTTTTTCTGTCATGTTCCCAAATAGCAATAGACCCAACCTTCGCTTTCAATGGAAAGTATTACCTCAAGGGTTCGTGGACAGTGCCTCCATATGCCAGATCACCGTGGACAAAGCACTGATGCCAGTCCGACACTCCTATCCCGCTGCAACCATCATCCAATACATGGATGACATCCTCGTCGCTGCACCATCAGCAAGCGAAGTGGATCACTTAGTGTCCACAATCACAGAGACTCTCCAAGCAAACGGCTTCGAGATCATGAGCGCGAAGATCAAGAAAGGACCCTGCGTGACCTTCCTAGGAGTAGGAATCACAAGCTCCTACGTGACACCCCCCAAGGTGAAGGTCCGCCGAGACATCAAGACGCTCCATGACGTGCAGCGCCTCGTGGGATCCCTGCAATGGCTCCGTAACATCGTCCTGATTCCTCCTGAGATCATGGACCCCTTACATGAGCTCCTGAAAGGCAAGCACCCTTGGGAACCCAAACAACTAACACCACAAGCAGCGAGCTCTCTTGACTTCATCGAGCATCAGATGTCCACCAGCACCCTTGCCAGATGGAACCCAAGCATGCCGCTTGACTTATACGTCCACTTTACACCAAAGGGAGGAGTGGGAGCACTAGCCCAAGGGCCTTCAGAGAAGTCCCGACCAATCCAGTGGATAGTCCTTGGAAAACCGGCTCGTGCATTCTCCCCAGGAATCGAATGCATCGCTAACCTCATCACGAAGGGCAGAAAACTTGCCTTGAGACACCTGGGAACCGAGCCGACGAGAATACAGCTTCCTTTCCGCAAACAGCCAATCACAGAATCAACCACGACACAGGAGCACCTAGCCCTTGCTCTCACAGGCTTCGCAGGAGAAATCTCCTACTCCGCCAAACCACCTTGGACCCAGCTACTGACCATTGTGGACATAGACGTGCCACCAAAGGTCGCGGACCGACCGCTGCCAGGACCAACGGTCTTCACAGACGCTTCCTCCACAACTTCTACCGCAGCGGCGGTGTGGCAGACAAGAGAACAGTGGCACTGCATCAAGGCACGTGACCCCACACTGTCAGTGCAACAGCTGGAGGCAACAGCAGTGGTTTTGGCGTGTAGACTCTTCCAAGAAGAACACCTCAACATCGTAACAGACTCTATATTCGTGGCAAGGCTCTGCCTGGCCATGTCAGGACCAAGTGTGTCAGCATCTGCAGCAGCTCTAATGCTGGAAGAAGCACTCTCCTCGCGACAGGGCACCGTGTCTGTCATCCACATCAACAGCCACAACCCAGTTAAAGGTTATTTCCAGACCGGCAACGACAAGGCGGACGCCGCAGCAAAGGGAGTGTGGACACTGCAAAAAGCTCGTCAGTTACATGAGTCACTCCACATCGGAGCCAAGGCACTGGCGAAGAGATGCGAGATCTCGGCAGCAGACGCAAAGCATGTAGTTGCCACCTGCCCTCATTGCCAGAAGCTACCCCTATGGTCCAGTGAGATCAACCCAAGAGGTCTCAAGCCCTCAGAAATCTGGCAGTCAGACTTCACTTTATGTCAACTGCTGAAGCCTCGGGCATGGCTTGCAGTGACAGTGGACACGTACAGCGGAGTGATTGTGGCCACGCAGCACCCCAAAACTAACTCCAGAGCCACAATTCAGCACTGGCTGACAGCCATGGCGTGGCTTAGCATCCCCAAACAGATTAAAACTGACAACGGTTCCAATTTTACCTCCAAACCAGTGCAGGAATTCGCCTCAAAATGGGGCATCACTCTAGTGCAAGGTATCCCATATAACAGCACCGGGCAGGCCATTGTTGAGCAAGCAAATCAGACCCTGAAAGCCAAGTTAGAAGTACTAGCAAAAGCAGAAGGCTTTGAAAATTCCATTCCCTCAAGAAACCAAACACGTATACTAGCAACTGCTTTGCTAGCACTGAACCAGTTCTCTAGGAGGGATGAAACAAACTGTCCCGCTCAAAAACACTGGGCCACCCTAGCATTAGAGGAGGGCCCACAAGTCATAATTAAAAATGAACTAGGCGAATGGCAACGGGGCTGGAGACTAGTACTCACAGGGCGGAGGTACGCAGCTGTCAAAAAGGAAGGCAAAATCAAGTGGTGTCCACTAAAGTCAGTAAAGCCAGACCTTCAGAATGAGCAGAATGAGACTAATGAGAACTGTGAGTTTCTGTTTACAGGACATGCTCGTGGGACACCCTCGTAAAGCGTACACCCCTGTTCCAGAGGAAAATGACAGACCTCCAAGCCGTCAGGCAGCACCCAAGAGTTCTGTACCGGTGAAAACCAGACGTCAACAGTGTTTTTGTGTGATTTTGCTGTTGGGGCTTGTTACCAGAAAACAAGCCAGTCCAAACTATTACTCTCATCAGCCATTCAAGTGGGTCGTGCAACACCTGTCAAATGACAAGGTGCTCAAAGAAACCACCACACCGAATGCCCCATCCTTTGTGATCCGCATTTCCGATCTGTTCCCTGGAAAACCAAAAATAAACCCCTATTCCCCTCATGTTACAAGTATGCATCTATCCTATTGGTGCCCAGCCTCAAATCCAGGGAAGAAGTACTGCAATTATCCGGGGTGGGGATATTGTGGGTACTGGGGCTGTGAAACCATTGTTACAAATGCCGGACCATCGAGACCTGGGTGAGAACCTCAAAAGCCCGATGAATTTTTACAATTCACCTAGGCTCCAACTAGTTGTAAACAACCTGTCATCCTTCAGGAAAAATACTATCGAAACTATTATAAAATCCCTAAATCTCGGAGGTGCACTGACTATAACATGACCGTTTTGCAGCCAGATCACCCTAGTTGGGCCACAGGCAGGACGTGGACAGTAGTTATTCAGAGATCAAAAGAGTAGGTGAATGTGCGAATTATCAAGCTCCAACCCCCTGCATCCCGGGCAGTTGGGCCAAACAAAGTTATTAGAGATGTACTAAAAAGGAAAAACACAACCCACTCCAAAGCCTTGCCCACAAAAGTCACTGATACCCTGATCGGTCATGCAGATGCCTCCCAGATAAGTAGTTTAGCCAAGTCTGACCCTGACCCAATCTTTCGTATGTTAGAAGCTACCTTTCTTTCCCTGAACGAATCCAACCCGAACCTAACTGATTCCTGCTAGCTTTGCTATGATGTCAAACCCCCCTTCTACGAAAGAATTGCTTTAGATATCCCCTTCAGTTACTCCACAGCTGACTCCCCTCACCAGTGCAAGTGGGATACTCCCCGCAGAGGAATCACCCTGAGTCAAGTCACAGGTCAAGGCAGATGTTTTGGCAATGCAACCTTAGCAAAAAAAGGCAACATCTGCACCAAAGTCGTCAAGCCCAACAGAAAGAATAAGTGAGTGGTTCCATCCGCATCTGGGATGTGGGTTTGTCAGCGATCTGGAGTGAGTCCTTGTGTGTCTCTTGCCAAATTCAATGATTCCACTGACTTTTGTGTCCAAGTTCTAATTGTTCCTAAAGTCCTGTACCATACAGACGAAGAGATGTACCGCCTCTTTGAGAAACCCGACCGGCTCCACAAAAGAGAACTGTTAACCGGTGTAACTATTGCAATGCTACTTGGCCTAGGAGCAGCCGGAACGGCCACAGGTGTCTCAGCTCTTGCGACCCGACGCCAAAGACTGTCTCAGCTACAAATGACCATCGATGAAGACTTGCAAAGGATCGAGAAATCCATTTCCTTTCTAGAGAAATCAGTTTCCTCACTCTCAGAAGTGGTCTTGCAGAACAGGCGAGGATTAGACCTCTTGTTCATGCAACAAGGAGGCTTGTGTGCCGCCTTGAAAGAGGAATGCTGCTTTTATGCAGACCACACAGGAGCCGTCAGAGACTCCATAGCAGAGCTCCGAGATAAGCTAGCTCGGAGACAGAAAGACAGGGAAGCCCAACAGAGCTAGTTTGAGTCCTGGTTCAATCAATCACCATGGCTCACCACACTAATTTCCGCCTTAGTAGGTCCATTGGCAATGTTGTTTTTAGTTTTTACCTTTGGACCATGCCTGCTGAACAAACTAGTCTCTTTTATCCAGACCCGTCTGGAACGGGCCAACATTCTGTTTTTAGAACATCAACAAATGCTGTAATCCAAACTGTAAACACTGTCAATCGCAAGACTCTTCTAACTTGCCTTGCGAAATCTACTCAGGTATACCAAACCCCCTTTCCCTTGTCAAGTTACTACCTCATACCTCACTTCAATACATGTATCTATGACTACCTCATTCATTTGTGAAAAAAGGGGGGGGAAGTGTGGTAGATAGGGACAGGCGGACGGAAGATCTCGCGATGTGACGGAAAGCAAGGGCAGCATGGAATTCTTCTCCCTTCCTTCCTGCATGATAACAGATCACCCAAAGTATGCAACCCCTCCTAACCCAGTAGTTTTCCACTCCTTACTAACCCTAGCTATCCCACCGTCCCCTTTCTGACGTAGTGAAGGCCCCTAGACTATTTAACCTCATGAGATAAGATAATAAACGCCATTTGACCATCCACCACATTGGTGTCTGTGAGTCGTGGCCCGAGTGGCTCGGGTGAGGCCGAGCTGCCGTGCTGTCGTTCTTGAACCAGGTCGCCTTGCCTTCATAGCAAGAAGGCAACACCCTTGGACCTGTCTGCAAGCAGAGGGTATTGTTTAATCAAAGGGAGGATTACCTGCAGGCAGCCATGCCATTGTTTTCTAGTTTTTTAGTATTGGAGGTTGGATTTAGTTTTTTTACTCAGGAATTTTTTCTCCCAGAAGTTGCTAAGACACAAATGACTGAGCTAATTGCTGAGTACTTAAGAGAACAAAGCACAAGGCTAGGGGCCTTTCTCCTTGGCAGGGTGCGGCAGAATTGCCCCTCATGGAAGCAGGGCTTGACAACGCGAGATTTTAGAGACTGAAAAGTAAGGGCAGGGGGGAGGTGTTAAGATCTAATTATTAAAGTTCTTTAGAGATACCTCTGCCCGAATTAAGGTACAAGCGAGACCATATGCCAATTAATAGCATGGGTTTTATTTGATAGTAAATATGAGAGAGAGAGAGAAGAAGAGAGAGAAAAGAGGGAGTAGGGAGAAATAAGAAAGAGAGAGAGAAGAAAAGAGAGGAAAGAGAGAGTAGGGAGAAAGATGGGGGGGACAGAGAGGGACAGGGACAAAAAGGTATCACCACTCCGTGGGTCCCATTGGTGTTCTGATGTCCTCTTCTCGGTGGTGGAAGTCCCCCCAAAAGCACAGAGTGCCATGGGTTGATATACACTCAGGCCAGGTGGCAATGTCCAGGCATGTTCCCCTGGGGGAGGGGGCAGCCTCTAGCAGCAGACTCTGCTCGCATCACGCGCAGTCTTGTGGTGCAAGGCGTCTGGGGAGCACTTCGAGGGGTCTGTGATAGATTGTGACTCCCCCTCAGCTGCCTCTCACGTGAGAGTCCCGTGGATGTGGCTTGTAGGGTTGGAGGGGTTTTACAGCTGGGCCAGTTCGTGTACTGGAGGATGTGTGTGTATTGCCTCTGATCAGAGGTTACGCCATCCTCCTCCCCCTTTCAGCTGGGGGCTAAGGCTGTGTAAACGTGGCTTCTGTGAGCTGTGCTTTGCCCCCCCACCCCAAACTCAGCCAGAAATGATTCTCAGTACAGCTGGTGGCTTCAGCTTTTGTGGATGCATTCCTTTCCCTCAGGCTGAGATGACTGAACAATAGGCTTTTCCCTTTATCTAATCTCAGCAGTTTGACTCAGCTCAAAGTCCCAGCAACGCATCTTCAGGGAAGCTTCTCCGACCAAAACTTTATATCAATGTTTGAGGCATGAAATATTTTCAGTCTCTGACAGGAGGTCACGCTCTTGCTCGGGACCCTCGGAGCTGGATGGTCGGAGCTGCTGTCTGCTGAACCCACGGCCCCCTGAGAAGCCAGCACGGAGCTGCCAGTCTGTCTGCTGTGAGTCTCTGCCCTCTGCCCCATCGGGAGCTGCCTGCCACCAGCCTGCCTCTCCCCCCGCTCCTCCTCGCCGCTCCGAGTTTCTTCGCTACATTGTAGTGGGGTTTCCCCCCTGCACGTCGGGACCTCTTGCCGTCCCAGCTCCCTGTGTCCGGGGATCCTGCTGTGGCACCGACACCAGCTGCCCCCCGAGGGTCTGTGGAACAAAGGCTCTCCTCCATCCTTCCCTGCCTCGGGCAGCCGCCATTGCCGTGTGCTACCTGAGCTCACGCCAGATCACCCCCTGCAGCCACCGGGGAATCATCACACCCAGAGCGCCCACTGCAGCCGCTGTGGAATCATCACACCCAGAGCGCCCCCTGCAGGCTGTGACTGGAACTGCACCAAAGGGAAAAGGTGCCTGAAGCCGAGCAGGCTGCCACTGAGTTTCTGGTTCTGTTTGTTAGTTAACGTCATAGTTGTTATTTGTTATCCTTGTTTTAGATATTAGTAAAGAACTGTTATTCCTATTCCCACATCTTTGCCTGAGAGCCTCTTGATTTCAAATTTATAATAATTCGGAAGGAGAGGGGTTACAGTTTCCCATTCCAAGAGAGGCTCCTCCCTTCCTTAGCAGACACCTGTTCTTCAAACCAGGACATTTAGTAACTGCGGTTTGGTATCTCAAAGCTTGTCTTCATTTCAATCTCACTTATAGTTTCTACATTCTCAGCATCTTTTGCTAGGTAATCATATTTATAAAGCTTTCTTATTTCATCTTCCCCAACAAGGAGCTGCCTCAGAAATAAAAATATGCATTGTACCGTGGGACAAAACCCCAGTAGAGAGGAGAGCTCTCCCAGCCTGCAGGATGCAGGCAGCGACCGGGGCTCTTGACCTGCTGTATTCCACATTTTGTGCCATTCCCACATCCCTTAGGCAGCAAAGGCCAAAGAGGAATTACTGTTTAAAATGCCTTGGTGTGCAGGTCTTGGCTGTGACCAGAGCAGCCCTGGGAAGCAAACTCCAAAGAGTGGCAAAATCAAATCATACTCCAAGCTAGAAGGGATAGATCCTAGAGTCCAGTTCCCCTCAGCCAGCTTTATAGCCCACCAAATGGGCTGTGTGTTCCCAGGTTTTGTTGGGACCAGGAAGGATGGTCTGCTGTGAATTCTCCTGCATAGATCACCCCTCTTTGCCTATCACTGATCCTTCCTGTGTGTGGGGGAAATGCTCACAGCAAGAGTTACCACTGTATGTACTACAGGGTCTTGAAAACAGAGGCATTTCAAACAAGGGCACAGATTTTTGAATCACTCAAGCAGGAACCTTGTACTTGGCATAATATAATAAATATTCCAGCCCAGCTCCAAGCAGCATGTCTTAGAAGTTAATTATCTACCAATTTCTATTAATCTCTCCATTTACAAGTGTTATAAATAAAAGTCGGAAATTCGTGCTCAAATATGTAATATCGAAAAAAAAAAGAAAAGAGTTAAGTTGTAACCAGTTTTAGAACGAGCAGAGCCTGCCCAAGAAAAGAATTGTGGCCTCGCCCAGGGAACTGATTTACATTCCTGTCCCGGTTTGAAGGACAGGTGTCTGTTAAGGAAGGCAGGAGCCTCCCTTGGGATGGGAAACTGTAACCCCTCTCCCTCCGAACTATTATAAATTTGAAATCAAGAGGCTCTCAGGCAAAGATATGGAAATAGGAAAAACAGTTCTTTACTAATATCTAAAACAAAGATGACAAATAACAACAACTATAACGTTAACTAACAAACAGAACCAGAAACTCAGTGGCAGCCTGCTTGGCTTCCAGGCACCTTTTCCTTTTGGTGCAGTTCCAGTCACAGCCTGCAGGGGCGCTCTGGGTGAGATGATTCCCCGGTGGCTGCAGGAGCGCTCTGGGTGTGGTGATTCCCCGGCGGCTGCAGGGGGTGCTCTGGGTGTGATGATTCCCCGGTGGCTGCAGGGGGCGCTCCGGCGTGAGCTCAGGTAGCACACGGTAAATGGCAGCTGCCCGAGGCAGGGAAGGATGGAGGAGAGCTCTTGCTCCACAGACCCTCGGGGGGCAGCTGGTGTCAGTGCCACAGCAGGATCTCCAGATACAGGGAGCTGGGACGGCAAGAGGTCTCGACGTGCAGGGGGGAAACCCCGCCACAATGTAGCGAAGAAACTCGGAGCGGCGAGGAGGAGGGGGGGAGAGGCAGGCTGGTGGCAGGCAGTTCCCGATGGGCAGGGAGGAAAAAGACTCACAGCAGACAGACCGGCATCTCCGCGCTGGCTTCTCAGAGGGCCGTGGGTTCAGCAGACAGCAGCTCCGACCGTCCAGCTCCGAGGGTCCCGAGCAAGAGAGCATGACCTCCCCCCTGCCCTTGCTTTTCAGTCTCTCCAAATCTCGCGTTGTCAGGCTCTGCTTCCGTGAGGGGCAATTCTACCCCACCCTGCCAAGGAGAAAGGCTCTAGCCTTGTGCTTTGTTTTGCTTAAGTACCCAGTCATTTGTGTCTTAGCAACTCATGGGAGAAAAATTCCTGAGGAAAAGAACTAAATCCAACCTTCAACATTCTCCACCACGAATTTTTTTCCCATGCAAACACCTTACATCAAATTTAAACCTTCGAGGTATATACATACATGTAGATACAGATACAAGCACAGTGTCATGAGTAGTTCACCTTAAAACAAGATCTCTTTGAGGTATTGATGAAGGTTGGATCTAGTTCTTTTCCTCAGGAATTTTTCTCCCATGGGTTGCTAGGACACAAATGACTGGGTACTTAAGAGAAACAAAGCACAAGGGTAGAGCCTTTCTCCGTGGCAGGGTGGGGCAAAATTGCCCCTCACGGAAGCAGAGCCTGGTAACTCGAGATTTGGAGAGACTGAAAAGCAAGGGCAGAGGGAGGTCACGCCCTCTTGCTCGGGACCCTCGGAGCTGGACGGTCGGAGCTGCTGTCTGCTGAACCCACGGCCCCTGAGAAGCCAGCGCGGAGCTGCCGGTCTGTCTGCTGTGAGTCTCTGCCCTCTGCCCCATCCGGAGCCGACCTGCCTGCCACCAGCCCGCTTTTCTCCGCTACATTGTAGCGGGGTTTTTCCCTGCACGTGGAGACCCCTTACCGTCCCAGCTCCCTGTGTCCGGGGATCCTGCTGTGGCACCAACACCAGCTGCCCCTCCCGAGGGTCTGTGGAGCAAGGGCTCTCCTCCATCCCTCCGTGCTTCGGGCAGTCGCCATTCGCCGTGTGCTACCTGAGCTCACGCCGGAGCGCCCCTGCAGGCACCGAGAAATCATCACACCCAAAGCGCCCCTGCAAGCTGTGACTGGAACTGCACCGAAGAGAAAAGGTGCCTGAAGCCGAGCAAGCTGCCACTGGGTTTCTAGTTCTGTTTGTTGGTTAACGTTATAGTTGTTGTTATTTGTTATCCTTTGTTTTAGATAGTAGTAAAGAACTGTTATTCCTATTCCCATATCTTTGCCTGAGAGCCTCTTGATTTCAAAATTATAATAATTCGGAGGGAGAGGGGTTACAGTTTCCCATCCCAAGGGAGGCTCCTGCCTTCCTTAACAGACACCTGTCCTTCAAACCAGGACAGATTTTGGCGCCCAACGGTGGGGCACGAGGGCATCGAGGGGAAGAATGATAACAGTTCTTGAGTAACGCAGTTTTTGTGTGCTGGATATAGGAACCTCATTAGGTTGCACCATGTGGTCTTGCTTATTCCGGTTCGTATGGCAAGTGGTCACAGCTGTTTCTCTCCCATTTGCAGCCCCATATCTAAACATCGGCCCTATAACTAAGGCTACAGTGGCTGTTATACAGTTTGTGTCATGGGTCAATAAGGTGAGGAATTCATGGATTTTCAACTTCCTCTGGAAGGCAGGCATGTGGATTCACAGCTACCACACACTAATGACATGTTTTCAGGGTTACTTTAATAATGGTACCTACTGTGAGGAAGTGACACCAAAAGAAATGTTCTCACAACCCTTCACCCAGCTCTTTGGGCCTATCCCGCCAATCTTTGAGGGGTTCAAATCTTCTTTAGATGCTAATGATACCATACAGTGGCTGGTGTTGCTGATAGGCCTGCTCTATTTAGCATTCAGGGATAAGGGGGCTCTGACTTGGATAGCCACTCTGACATCTACCCCAGACAATAGGGATGGGGCCCCAGAACCTGACACGGCCCCAAAGACTAGGGATGCTGCCACAGAAACTGACCTGGCCCCAGAAACTAGGGATGCTGCCATAGAACCTGACATGGCCCCAGAGACTAGGGATGTAGCCACAGAACCTGACACGGCCCCAGAAACTAGGGATGCTGCCACAGAACCTGACACGGCCCCAGAGACTAGGGATGTAGCCACAGAACCTGACATGGCCCCAGAAACTAGGGACACCATCCCAGAACCTGACATTGCCCCAGACACTAGGGATGTTGCTACAGAGTCTGACCCGGTCCCACAACCCACCTCAGAAACAACCCACCCGGACTGGGTGGGAGTCCTGGTGAAAGAGATACGCGAGATGGGCCAAGTGCTGAAGGAATACACTTGCCCAGCTGGTGGGAAACCCTTCCCCTACCCCAAAGAGGGAGAGTCTAATGAGGCAGCAGAGGAACCCAGGGACACTATCACCGCTCAGGCTTCAGTCAGATCAGAGGGGCAGCCACAGCCAGTAGCAGTTGCCCCTGTGGAAAAGAGGAAGACTAAGATCAAACCAGAGCAGCCAGTGAGTAATGATGGGGAAGCAGGGCCCTCTCAACCAGTAGGGAGGCCAAGGATTGAAATCACTACTGAGTCCCTGGGGTATGACAGTCTCCGTAATCTACGAAAAGACATTGTGCGACGGGGTCGTGAGCCTTTTACAACCTGGTTACTTCGGGTCTGGGACCTTATGGGTATGGGCGTGCAGCTGGATAGTATTGAGGCAAGGCAGCTGGGACCCTTGTCCCAGGACTCAGGGGTTGATCAGGTATTCGGAAGAGATGACGGGCCCCTGTCTCTCTGGGAACGGCTTTTAATAAGTGTAAGAGAGAGGTTTGTCAACAGGGAGAGAATGCAGGAGTATCATCATAGAAGACCATGGAAGACCCTTGAGGAGGGAATCCAACAGCTGAGGGAGGTGGCAATATTGGAGGTACTCTTTGGGAGGGATGGACAACATGATAACGACCCCGACAAGGTCAAGTGTACAGGGCAAATGTTGTGGAATCTGGCAAAGCTAGGGCCCTCCCAATACACCATCTTCATTGCAACAATTAATGCTGATGACAACCGAAAGACAGTGGGCTCCATAGCCACCAAACTCAGGAATTATGATAGTATGATCAGTGGCCCAATACAGGCTCAGGTCTCTGCTGTGGTCAAAGACCTCAGAGAGGAGATGATGAGAGAGGTGAGGGAGGAGATGAGGTTAATGAGTGCAGCACCAGTGCGAGTCACAAGCCCCAAAGTCAGAGCCCAGCGCCCCCCAGCCAAGGAGAGAGGGTACACCCCACGATCTGAGCTGTGGTTCTTCCTGTGTGATCACGGAGAAGACATGAGGAAGTGGGATAGGAAACCCACTGCTGCCCTGGCAGCACGGGTACAGCAACTCAAGGAGGGAAATACTAACCGAGGCGGGGGGTCTACTAAAGTGAAGGTAGCCTCAGCCTCCCGTGACCGAGATGCCAGATATTACAGAAGAGAGGACGATCTCTTAGATCCCCTCGAGGGGACCTCTACCATGTACGCCCAAGAAAGAAATGACAACCAGAGCTAGAGGGGCCCTGCCTCTAGCCAGGAAGAGGCACGGGAAAACCGGGTCTTTTGGACAGTGTGGATCCGATGGCCTGGCACATCAGAACCACAAAAATATGAAGCGTTAGTTGATACTGGTGCGCAGTGTACCTTAATTCCATCAAGACATGTGGGGACAGAACCTGTTTCTATTGCCGGGGTGACAGGGGGATCACAGCAATTAACTTTGTTGGAAGCCGAGGTGAGCCTGACCGGGAAGGAGTGGCAGAAACACCCCATTGTGACTGGTCCAGAGGCCCCATGTATTCTGGGCATAGACTTCCTCCGGAATGGCTATTACAAAGACCCAAAGGGACTCAGGTGGGCTTTCGGAATAGCGGCTGTGGAGGCAGAGGGCATCAGGCAACTGAACACCTTGCCTGGACTATCGGAAAATCCAAATGTGGTGGGACTCCTGAGAGTAAAAGAGCAACAAGTGCCAATTGCCACCTCGACAGTGCACCGCCGGCAGTACCGGACGAATCGAGACGCCGTGATCCCCATCCACAAGATGATCCGCGACCTGGAAAGCCAAGGAGTGGTCAGTAAAGCCCACTCACCCTTCAACAGCCCCATCTGGCCTGTGCACAAGTCTGACGGGGAATGGAGATTGACTGTAGACTATCGTGGCTTGAATGAAGTGACTCCACCATTGAGTGCTGCCGTGCCAGACATGCTGGAGCTCCAGTACAAGCTGGAGTCCAAGGCAGCAAAATGGTATGCCACCATTGACATCGCCAATGCGTTCTTCTCCATCCCTCTGGCAGCGGAGTGCAGGCCTCAGTTCGCCTTCACCTGGAGGGGTGTGCAATATACCTGGAATCGGTTACCCCAGGGGTGGAGGCACAGCCCCACGATCTGCCATGGACTGATCCAGGCTGCACTGGAAAAGGGTGAGGCTCCAGAGCATCTCCAATACATCGATGACATCATTGTGTGGGGGAACACGGCAGCAGAAGTATTTGAGAAAGGAGAGAAGATCATCATGATCCTCCTGGAAGCCGGTTTTGCCATCAAGAAAAGCAAAGTCAAGGGACCTGCTCGAGAGATCCAGTTCTTGGAGGTAAAATAGCAAGATGGACGGCGCCAGATTCCCACGGAGGTCATCAATAAGATCACTGCGATGTCTCCTCCAACTAACAAAAAAGAAACTCAAGCTTTCCTAGGGGCCATAGGTTTTTGGAGGATGCACATTCCAGAGTACAGCCAAATTGTGAGCCCTCTCTACCTGGTCACCCGCAAAAAGAACGATTTTCACTGAAGCCCTGAACAGCAACAAGCATTTGCCCAGATCAAGCAGGAGATCGCTCATGCAGTAGCGCTTGGCCCAGTAAGGACAGGACCAGAGGTGAGGAATGTGCTTTACTCTGCAGCCGGGAACAAGGGCTTGTCCTGGAGCCTTTAGCAGAAGGTGCCTAGAGAGACCCGAGGCCGACCGCTGGGATTCTGGAGCCGGAGTTACAGAAAGTCTGAAGCCAACTACACCCCCACAGAAAAGGAAATCTTAGCCGCCTATGAAAGAGTTCAAGCCGCCTCAGAGGTAATTGGCACTGAAGCACAACTCCTCCTGGCACCTCGACTACCAGTGCTGAGGTGGATGTTCAAAGGAAAGGCTCCCTCTACCCACCACGCCACCGATGCCACATGGAGTAAGTGGATCGCACTTATCACACAGCGCGCCCGCATTGGAAATCCGAACCGCCCTGGGATCCTAGAAATAATTACGAACTGGCCAGAAGGTGAGAGTTTTGGTCTCACTGATGAAGAGGAGCAAGAACAAGTGACCCGGGCTGAGGAGGCTCCACCATATAATCAACTGCTAGATGAAGAAAAGTGCTACGCCCTTTTCACTGATGGTTCCTGTCGCATCATAGGGATGAACCGGAAGTGGAAAGCAGCTGTGTGGAGCCCCACACGACAAGTTGCAGAAGCCACTGAAGGAGAAGGTGGGTCGAGCCAATTTGCTGAACTCAAAGCTGTTCAGCTGGCCCTAGACATTGCTGAGAGAGAGAAGTGGCCAAAGCTCTATCTCTACACCGATTCGTAGATGGTAGCCAATGCTCTATGAGGTTGGCTGGAAAAGTGGAAAAAGGCCAACTAGCAGCGTAGAGGAAAGCCAATCTGGGCAGCTGATGAATGGAAAGACATTGCCACTCGGGTAGAGAAGCTACCCGTAAAAGTCCGCCATGTAGACGCCCATGTCCCTAAGAGCCGAGCTAACGAAGAACACCAGAACAACAAGCAGGTAAGATCACGCCGCAAAGATTGAAGTGGCACAGATAGATTTAGACTGGCAACACAAAGGAGAGCTGTTCCTAGCCCGATGGGCCCATGATGCCTCAGGCCACCAGGGCAGAGATGCCACCTATAAGTGGGCACGAGACCGAGGGGTGGACCTAACCATAGACAGTATCTCCCAGGTGATCCATAATTGTGAGACGTGCGCTGCGATCAAACAGGCCAAGCGGGTAAAGCCTCTATAGTATGGTGGACGGTGGTCCAAATACAAGTATGGAGAGGCTTGGCAGATTGATTACATCACACTGCCCCAGACCCGCCAAGGCAAGCGCTATGTTCTCACAATGGTAGAAGCCACCACAGGATAGCTGGAGACCTACCCTGTGCCTCATGCCACTGCCCAGAACACCATCCTGGGCCTCGAAAAACAAGTTCTTTGGAGACATGGTACCCCCGAGAGAATTGAATCCGACAATGAGACTCACTTCAAAAATAGCCTTATAAACACCTGAGCTAGGGAACATGGCATCGAGTGGGTGTACCATATCCCTTATCATGCACCAGCAGCTGAGAAAGTTGAACAGTACAATAGCCTGCTCAAAACCACCTTAAAAGCACTAAGTGGGGAGACGTTCAAGAACTGGGAGACTAATTTGGGAAAGGCCACATGGTTAGTGAACACCCGAGGTTCCTCCAGCCGGGCCGGGCCTGCCCACTCTGACCCCTTGCGAACAACAGATGGAGATAAAGTTCCAGTAGTACACATGAGAAGTATGCTGAGAAAAACAGTTTAGGTAAACTCTGCCTCAAGTAAAGACAATCCCATCCGAGGGGTTGTCTTTGCTCAGGGACCGGGCTGCACCTGGTGAGTGATGCAAAGGGATAGAGAGACCCGATGCATACCTCAAGGAGATCTTGTTTTAGGGTGAACTACTTATGACACTGCACTTGTATCTGTATCTGCATGTATGTATATACCTCGAAAGTTTAAATTTGATGTAAGGTGTTTGCATGGGAAAAAAAATTCGGGGTGGAGAATGTTGAAGGTTGGATCTAGTTCTTTTCCTCAGGAATTTTTCTCCCATGGGTTGCTAAGACACAAATGACTGAGTACTTAAGAGAAACAAAGCACAAGGCTAGAGCCTTTCTCCGTGGCAGGGTGGGGCAAAATTGCCCCTCACAGAAGCAGAGCCTGGTAACGCGAGATTTGGAGAGACTGAAAAGCAAGGGCAGAGGGAGGTCACGCCCTCTTGCTCGGGACCCTCGGAGCTGGACGGTCAGAGCTGCTGTCTGCTGAACCCACAGCCCCTGAGAAGCCAGCGCGGAGCTGCCGGTCTGTCTGCTGTGAGTCTCTGCCCTCTGCCCCATCCGGAGCCGACCTGCCTGCCACCAGCCAGCTTTTCTCCGCTACATTGTAGCGGGGTTTTTCCCTGCACGTGGAGACCCCTTACCGTCCCAGCTCCCTGTGTCCCGGGATCTGCAGCCGACACCAGCCTCCAGGGGTCTGTGGGCAGAATCCTCCGTCCCTCGTGCCTGGGCAGCAGCGTGCCGTGTGCTACCTGAGCTCCGCGGAGGCACCTGCAGCCACGGAGAATCACCGCGCAGGCTGCAGGCCTGTGACTGATGCACGAGAAAGGTGCCTGAAGCCGAGCAGGCTGCCACTGGGTTTCTGGTTCTGTTTGTTAGTTAACGTTATAGTTGTTGTTATTTGTTATCCCTTGTTTTAGATAGCAGTAAAAAACTATTATTCCTATTCCCATATCTTTGCCTGAGAGCCTTTATAATAATTCGGAGGGAGAAGGGTTACAGTTTCCCATTCCAAGGGATAATAATTCGGAGGGAGAAGGGTTACAGTTTCCCATCCCAAGGGAGACTCCTGCCTTCCTTAACAGACACCTGTCCTTCAAACCAGGACACCTGCACTCCGTGGCCGGCCGGGGTAGACCTGCTCTCCGTGGCCGGCCGGGGTAGACCTGCTCTCCATGGCCGGCCGGGGTAGACCTGCACTCCGTGGCCGGCCGGGGTAGTCTGCTGTCCGTGGCCGGCCGGGGTAGACCTGCTCTCCGTGGCCGGCCGGGGTAGACCTGCTCTCCGTGACGGCCGCCGGGGTAGACCTGCTCTCCCCTGGCCGGCCGGGGTAGACCTGCTCTCCTTGACGGCCGCCGGGGTAGACCTGCTCTCCCCTGGCCGGCCGGGGTAGACCTGTTCTCCCCTGGCCGCCGGGGTAGACCTGCTCTCCCCTCGCCGCCGGGGTAGACCTGCACTCCCCTCGCCGCCGGGGTAGACCTGCTGTCCGTGGCCGGCCGGGGTAGACCTGTTCTCCCCTGTCCGCCGGGGTAGACCTGCTCTCCCCTCTCCGCCGGGGTAGACCTGCACTCCGTGGCCGGCCGGGGTAGACCTGCTGTCCGTGGCCGGCCGGGATAGACCTGCTCTCCATGGCCGGCCGGGGTAGACCTGCTGTCCGTGGCCGGCCGGGGTAGACCTGGTGTCCGTGGCCGGCCAGGGGAGACCTGCTCTCCCTGACGGCCGCCGGGGTAGACCTGCACTCCGTGGCCAGCCGGGGTAGACCTGCTGTCCGTGGCCGGCCGGGGTAGACCTGCTGTCCGAGGCCGGCCAGGGTAGACCTGCTCTCCCTGACGGCCGCCGGGGTAGACCTGCACTCCGTGGCCAGCCGGGGTAGACCTGCTGTCCGTGGCCGGCCGGGGTAGACCTGCTGTCCGTGGCCGGCCGGGGTAGACCTGTTCTCCCCTGTCCGCCGCCGGGGTCGACCTGCTCTCCATGGATGCCGGGGGAGACCTGCACTCTCGCTGCCGGCCGCCGGGGTAGACCTGCACTCTCCCTGCCGGCCGCCGGGG
>JAVTVJ010001314.1:0-22168 GCA_034509425.1 Eopsaltria australis | reverse complement strand
GCCCCAGGCACTGGGGCTGCCTTTTGTATCTCCTGGAAGGTGGGATCTCTGCTTTAGAGTGAGCATCTTGTGTTTTGTTTCCCTCAGGGAGAATGGTGAACGCAGAAAATCACATGATGAAATACACTGAACTGGAAAATATTGGTAGCGGGTGAGTCCAACCACAGTTACTCCTACAAAACCAGGAGTTTTCTCTAAATGGGCTGGGAGTTTTGCTGGTGGAATATCTATCAAGTGTCAAATCAGGGAAGCTGGAAACATGTTCAGACCCTAGAGTCAGATTGTCCCATCTCTCAGTGCTGGTCAGAATTTGTAACCGTGGTCAGAAGGCATTGCAAAGACATCTCAATGCTGCCAAGGTCTTGCCTGCAGCAAGGACCAGGACCTGGCAGATCTCCTGTCTCTCAAGTGTGGGGCAGCTGTGTGTTACTTTCCTTAGCATTTCTGTATGTCTCAAAACCATACGGCCACACTAATGAAAGGAGAAGCATCTTGCTTGCTTGAAAGAGCAACCTAAGCCCTGACAGCGGTCTAAAATAATTCTCAGGCACATTTCTTTCCAAGAATTTGCTGCAGGAAATACTCTGTGGTCAAGGGTAAGAACTGCACAGTTTAGAAACTGAACCCCCTATGAAAGAATAAGCACTTTTTGAGCTGAGGCAGTAAACTTCAAGGCTTCAGGAACAGGCCCAGTACCCATGCACTTGAGAAGAAAATTCATCATCTGCCTTCTGGCAGACCCCTCATGCATCCTGCAGGTTTTAGGCATTTACAACAGAGATCTCCTGCTTGGACTGGCTTTCACTCCAAGATCTAAACAGCTTCTCCTTTCTCTGCTGCTGTTTTGTTTCTAGGACTTTTGGAAAGGTTTATAGAGCACTCGACAATGCCACAGGAGGAGAGGTAAATGTCAACAGCCCCCACAGATTCTGCATCTCTCGAGGGCTTTGCCCGGTGGTGTGAGCTGTGGCTGGAGCTTTGAGTCACCGGTAGAGCTGTGCTGCAAAGGCACAAGAAGCACAGGCTGGTACCAGCCTGCAAAATGCATTTGGGACAGTCTTTGTCCTTCTCAGCTGCCAGAAGGAAGGCAAACAGGGCAGGATTCCTTTCCAAGAAGGACGCGCTCACTCGCACTCAATTGATAAAACAAAGGTGGTGCCTTAGAGCATCTCACTGCTCTTTGGGGCTACAGCTTCAGAGTCCTGAATTCTCATTTCTGGCTGTCAGCAAATACATCTGCATGTTACTGGTACTTCCTTAGCCACCTGCAGTGCTGCACGTGGGAACTGCACATAGGGAGAGATCTGCAAGGCGTCCCTAAAAGCCCTAAGCCCTGCTTATAGCCCAGGATGTACCCATAGAGTACCAAGGCATGGATTACTCCTTTTGAAGCCCAGACAGAGCATCAGAGAGTGTGGTCAGAGCTTTGTGGGTGACAGTTGAGACACCATTGTTACCAAGTGGACAAGGCCAAACATCAGTAGCCACATGTCCTGTAGCTGGCCCCCAAGGCAGCAGAGGAATGGGCTGTTGCAATGTCAGTTCCTAATTACTCCGCTGTCTAAGCACAAGGCGCTTTGGCACAGCTCGGCTGTGTCATTCCAAAATCACTCGCTCCATGTGCGTTGTGATCTTGTGCCACCAACTTCTCAAGTTACTGATTTTCAACATCATTTTAGGTGGCCATAAAGAAAATAAATCTCCACGGATTGAGGAAGAAGGAACTAACAGTCAATGAACTCATGATCATGAAGATGAATAGGAATCCCAACCTGGTCCACTGTTTAGACAGGTGAGTTGTTGCGGTTTTGTCCCATGAATGTTCGTTTATATACTGCAAATACTGGGCACAAGTAGAAAATAGAGCTGTTAATTATTGGTTAATTATGATTGGTTAATTATTGGTTAATTATTATTCCTCTGCTCATCTCCAGTGGATGGGAAGAGAGTGCATTTTGTCTGCATGAGTCTTCCTTGGCACACAGAGTTTGAAAATTGTTCAAAACCCTGGATCATCTGTATCATACTATATCAATAGCCTGTAAGTTCACTGGCACCACATAGTTTTGGCACTTGATTTTTTCCAAGTGTCTTCCTATGCATTGATAAACTGTCCTAGAGAGGATTTTCCTTGGATTGTTGCAGCTGTTTTCATTGCTGTGCATTTCAGGAAGACTAGGTGCTTTTATTCTAGAAACACTTAGTGTGACAGGTTTTTCATCTATTATTAAACTGCATTTTTCAATTGTTGGCCATCTAAGACATCTGTTTTTTCACAGCTGTGCTTCCTCCTTGAGACTGCACAGATTGCAAACACTGCACAGCCAAGAGGGAATGTCTGTTCCTTTCATTCTGTCCTCGTCTCAAAAGGACCCAGAAAAAGGAATCAACTGTTGCCTTTTCCAAACCGCAACGCAGACATGCACATTCATCTCCACGCCCTTTTTTTCTCCTCTCAGCTACCTTGTGGATAAGCATCTCTGGCTGGTTATGGAATACATGGATGGAGGCACTCTGAGCGATGTCATCAGGAAGAGTTGTCTGTGTGAGGATGAGATTGCAGCCATCAGTCGGGAGGTCAGGGATCCCTCCTGTGCTTCCCAGGGCTTGGGCAGGATTGTCTGGGAAACAGGGGCTCAGAACAGGAGAGTTTCCATGTGCAAAGCTTTGTTTCTGTGTTGCTGGAATGCTATGGACAAGCACGAGTATGTCAAGTGAACTGCACAGCAGTGCGTGCATTCCCTGTACTCTGTTCTTGTACTCTTATCTTCTGCTGTTGTATTCTTGCTCTGTCTCTTGGATTTGTATTTGCTGTTCTCCACCTTGCCTCTCTAAACGTTTGCCTGGGGCCTGTCTGCACTGCATTCCTTGTCTGTAAAAGCAAAAGTGCTTGTGGCAGAGTTTGAAACAAATGGCAAAGGAAAAAGAGAGACTCATTTCTCACAGTCCTCAGCTGAAAAGGATAGTAGTGCACCCAAAATGCTGTTGGCTCCTGAAAGGTGACTCATGTGACACTTCCAGGTCTGTGCTGAGGCCAGCAATAAAACCTTTATCATGCAGCTTCCCACGCAAAAGTGATCCACTTCACACCAAAGGGAGGGACTTTTTCTTTCTTGGCAAACCCTCCTTTGTCCTCTGCATGGAGAGAGCACACCCACTGCAGCAGCAGTCATTCTGGCTGGTTTGCAGGGGACAGTCCACAAGAGCAGTTGCTGTTGCTCTTTCAAAAGCTGGCATGCCTTCCCTTGGAAAGGTCCTGCTCTGCCAGTGTAGGAGCAGCAAGCTCTTTCTCTCAATGGCACTGGGTTCTGCCATTAGTCCCCATTCCCTTGGAAAGGGAATCTTTTAGAGCTGTTTCCTTTCTTGCATGATGAAATCACATCACTAATTTTTGCCGTCCTGTTTCTGTTTTCTGTCTCAGTGCCTGCAAGGACTGGATTTTCTTCACTCAAACCATGTCATCCATAGAGATGTGAAGAGCTGCAACATCCTTTTCAGAAGGGATGGTTCTGTCAAGCTGGGTCAGTATATTCTTGGTCAGGTGCAGGGTTCTGGGCATGTGGGGTGTGGGGCTGATTTGAGTGACTGCCAGCTTCCCAAAAATGGTGCTGGTGGCAGTGCAGGGACCCCTCCTGCAAGCTGAGGGCACAGAGGTATGACAGCAAGTAGTCCAGAGTGGCACTGTTCTGTGTGTGTCCCTCCCAGAGGGAGTGAGCTACAATCTAAACCTTCAGGGGAGTAAAGATCACTGCTGAAGGTAGTGTAAAAAATGTGGGTTTTTTTTGAAGTGCCCAATTCCATATTTTCTTGGCTAAAGCCCTGAGGAAATAGAGCAGGGACAGATTTCCAGCAAATTACACAGAGCATTCTTACACTGAGAGTGGGGAATTCTTTTGCTTGTTTTCCTAATCTGAGCTGGCTTCCATGGTGTGTTTTCTCCTCAGCTGATTTTGGCCTCTCTGCTCAGCTCAACCCTGAGCAGAGCAGAAGGAGCTCAGTGGCCGGCACTTCTGGGTGGATGGCGCCTGAAGTCGTGACAGGTCAACCATATGGTCCCAAAGTGGACATATGGTCTTTTGGAATCGTGGGAATTGAAATGGCAGAAGGAGAAGTTCCTTACTGGGATGAAAGTTCTGACTTGGTAAGGAGCAAACACTCTCTGATCTCTCTGTCTTTCTCACCTTCCCCATGTTCTGTGTGCCATTGGATACAATCCCATTGTCATCTGCTGGCACTGCTTCCACCAAGGTCCCCTTCTAGAAATGTCCCTGCACCACATCAGCATCTGCTGTAGTTTTGGTTGCATCAGAAGGGCAGTGGCACGTAGCCAGTTCAGAAACCTGCCATGATGGCCTTCAGCCATTCCTGTAATTTCTCATGTGCCTTTTGAACATTGTTGGAGCTCTGCCTCTGAAGGACAAAAATTTTTCAGTGGAGAGGTTAGATGAGAGAGAAGTATGCTTCAAAATGGAGGTTGGCTCTTCCCAGTTTCAATTTTAAAGAAAAAGTAAGAGAAAAGAAAAAGGGGGAAAAAAAGAAACAAAAACCAAAAGCAAAAGCAAAAGCACAAGAGAAAAAGCAACTACAAATGCAATCCCCAAGCAATTCTGCTTGCTTTTTCCTTTTTTAACCACGTATCATCAATTTTCCTCCAAACTGTGGCATCTTTTCTAAATCCTGTGGATCTCCAAAACTTTCAGGCTTCCAAATCATCTTTACATTGTTCTGTCATGTGTCTGGGTGGCCTGGATAAGTTTAGGACGTTTTTTTCTCAGACTGCAGCTGGAATCGTATGCCGAACTTTGCTACTTTAACAAGTTGAAGAGCTTGCAGTCAGGTGCCTGGGGCTGGGGTCCAAGGTCTGCAGTTGATGCCAGTGCCATGTACCTTTACCACAGGAGCAGGCACATCCCTGGGTTGCACAGTTCTAATGACAGTGAGGACTCCAGCTTCCCACCGTGTCCAGTGGCTGAGCTCAGCTGCAGAGGGACAGGATAAAAGCCTCTTTGTGACCTTTGGTGCTGTGGGAAAAGGAAAGAAAGCTGCCATAATTATTTTTACTCAAGGGGAGCACATTTGCCATTTCAGGTTTGGAAATTTTTCTCTGGGTTGAAGAGTATAATGACAAAGCCTTTTGGCCACCATCTATTTCAGTGCCACCAGCACACAGCTGTTAGTATTGTGATGGGTGTTTTTATGGAGACTCCTAGGCCTCTTTCCATTGTTAGTTCTGTCTGTTTTAGATGGATTTTGCAAGTAGAAGTTTCTTTCATAGCCCAAACCACATTCTCTGTGTCACCAAGCCAGAGCCTGATGGGGTGATGTGGAGAGCCTGCCAAAACTTCCCGTTTGTTGTGTGGCACTTTCTCAGATGGGCAGACCATTAATGCATTGACTGGAGTATCCAAATGAGCAGAGGGTTACCAAGGGGATGGCACTTTTCTTTCTTCTGATTTGACCATGAAAAGTTTTTCTTTTGCTGCATAAGGGAGTCTGAAATTTGCAGACTGCTGAGAGACACAGCTGCAGGTGTCTCTTGTGTGCCCAAACAGGCATTTTCATCCCAATACGTTTGTGCAGGCATCTTAATGTGTCTGACTTGAAGATGATATCCCAAATGTTTGGTTCCTTACCTGAGGGATATCTGGGGATTTCGTTCTTTTCTTCCAATTACCATTGTTTTCAAGAAGGGGACAAAAAGCTTGATGAGTTTTGTTTTATGGCAGCTGTGCTTAAGGGACCAACAAGCGCTGCAGAGATGCTTTTCATGTAATAATCCTTAGAGACAGTAGAGTTAGTACAGCAAAGTCCCTGCTCCAAATAGCCTGTCAAGCTCATGTGAATCCTCAGAGAAGCCAAACGTGCTTTTGCTGATGTAGTTCCCACTAACCAGGTCAGCCAATGAAATCAGCTGCCAAGGCAAGGACGTTGGAAAAGCTGTGGCTGCTTTGGGCTTTGGGTTTTGTGCTGGTATAGGAAAGTCACCTCTGCCTCTCTGCCAGGGGGGAAACTGCCACTGCAGAGTGGAGCTTAAACAATGGGCTCTGGGAGAGCATTTAGAGGTGTGAAAGAAGCAGGTAGAGTCTCATGTTTCCTTTTTCTCCAGCATCATCTCCTGCTGGCCACAGGAGGGAGACCAGAGCTGCAGCAGTCCAAGCTATTCTCACCTTTTCTATGTGGCTTCCTGAGCTGCTGCCTGCAGAGAAATGAGGAGCGGCGCTGGTCTGCCAAGGAGCTCCTGCAGGTAAAATGCAAAGGGGCTGCAGGTGGGACAGTGTCCAAGGGATGGGCTCCTCCTCCATGGAAGTCCAAGGCATCAGATGAGCCCCCTCCTCCTCACCTCCACTCTTGGTGCTGTTCAAATGAAAATGGTGAGGAATCCTAGACTGGGCTGGGCTGGCAGGGACCTGTAAAGGTCATCTGGCCCAAATGCCCTGCAATGAGCAGGGACCTCTTTAAAAGAGATCAGGTTACTCAAAGCTCCTTCCCATGTGACCTGGAATGTTTTCAGGGATGAGGCACTTACCAGCTGTTGGGGCAACCTGTGCCAGTGTTGCACCATGCTCCGAGTAAACAAGTTCTTCCTTAGATGTACTCTGACTCGATCCCCTTTTGTTTAAAAATATAAGCCCACATCCTATTGTAACCGGCTCTGTAAAAAAAAGTGTCCTCCACTTCCTCAGAAGCCACTCTGAAGTTTTGGGAAATCACAATAAATTCTCCCTGGAGCCTGTTCTTCTCCAAGATGAATAACCCCAACTGTCTCTGCATTCCATGAGAGGAGAGGTGCTCCATCCTTTGATTGTTTCTGGGTCAAGAACTGGCTGGATGGCCAGGCCCAAAGAGTGGTGGTGACTGGTGCTGCATCCTGCTGGCAGCCAGTCACTAGTGGTGTTCCTCAGGGGTCTGTGCTGGGGCCAGTTCTGTTCAATATTTTCATTGATGACATGGATGAGGGTATTGAGTCTTTCATTAGTAAATGTGCATATGACACTAAGCCGGGAGTGTATGTTGATCTCTTGGAAGGTAGGAGGACTCTGCAGAGAGACCTGGAATGGTTGGATGGATGGGCAGAGTCCAACAAGATGAAGTTTAGTAAGTCCAAGTGCCAAGTCCTGCATTTGGGCCACAATAACCCCCTGCAGCGTTACAGGCTGGAGACGGTGTGGCTGGACAGTGCCCAGGCAGAAAGAGACCTGGGGGTGCTGGTTGACAGCCAATTGAACATGAGCCAGCAGTGTGCCCCAGTGGCCAAGAAGGCCAACGGCATCCTGGCCCGTCTCAGGAATGGTGTGGCCAGCAGGATCAGGGAGGTCATTCTCCCCCTGCACTCGGCACTGGTGAGGCCGCACCCTGAGTGCCGTGTCCTGTTCTGGGCCCCTCAGTTTAGGAAGGACATTGAGACGCTTGAGCACATCCAGAGGAGGGCAACAAGGTTGGTGAGGGGCTTGGAACACAAGCCCTGTGAGGAGCGACTGAGGGAGCTGGGGCTCTTCAGCCCGGAGAAAAGGAGACTCAGAGGTGACCTTATCACTCTCTAGAATTTCCTGCAGGATGGTTGTAGTCAGGTGGGGATTGGTCTCTTCCTCCAGGCAGCAACTGACAGAACGAGAGGACACAATCTTAAGCTGTGCCAGGGGAAATAGAGGTTGGATATTAGGAAAAAAGGTTTTTCTGGCAAGACTGGTTAAATACTGGAATTGTCTGCCCAGGGAGGTGATGGAGTCACCATCCCTGGATGTGTTTATAAAAAGACTGGACGTGGCACTCGGTGCCATGGTTCAGTGGAGGTTTTAGGGCATGGATTGGACTCAATGATCTTGAAGGTCTCTTCCAATTCTGTCACCCTGTTTTGTAATTTGGTGGGGTGTTCAGTTTTATCAAATTGCAAAAGAATTGATGTAGAGCAATACCTCTGTGGGGTAGAGAGGTATGAAATAGTGGTGGAGGAACCCAAGGAAACCAGTCCTGGCCGAGCAGTCAGAGATGTGGCTGTAGGAAGGAGGGGCTGTGAGGGGCTCACTGTGAGCCTCTGAGGGGCCCTGGTTTGTGCCCCCACCCCACTCTTAGAGGTTTCTGCCACCCAGACAGGGACAGCTGGGAGGGACTTGTCCCAGCCCCATCTGCTGCCTGGCACAGTCAAGCAGATGGGACCTGGCCCAGGGTTACTGCCAGGTTGTGTGGCAGAGAGGGAGCTGCAGGACCCAGTGGCACTCGGCTGTCCCTGCTGGGAAGGAAGGTGCCATCCAGCGCAGGAGGGACAGGCCATGGAAAGGTAGACACTGCTCTGTCTCCCTGTGGAAATTAGCACCGTTTCTGTAGTTCAAAAGAGAGGGACCTATGTGAGTCTCCGGAGTTTCCTGAAAGGAACAAACCCTGGGAACAGAAAGCACAATTTCTAGAGTCCCGGCAGGGCAAAAGTCCCAGCAAGATAAAGACACCTGAATAAATGGATGAGTGGGATTCTGGGCCAGGTTTATCTGTGATGGCAAGGTCCTGCACATGAAGACAGAGGTGCAGCTGGTCCTGTCTGTTGTCTCTCTGGGTCTTTCTAGGGACCAGAGGAATCCTGATTGAGCCTGTGAAGCACTGCACTTGGGAAGTCACGGCTGATTGTTTTTTGTTGGTTTTTTTTTCCTATGGGCAGCATCCGTTTGTAACATCAGCCAAACCAGCATCCAGCCTGACAGAACTCATCATTTCAGTGAGGAAGAAGAGGAAGCACAAGACAAGACTGTGACAATACCATCAAGACATTGACCTCCTAAGCAGTTTAGATTAGGATTCTAGAGGACGATCATAGAGTAGGATTGTCAAGTAGGAGTGTAGAGTAGGACAACAGAGTAGGATGTGGAGGCCACGAGCTGGTCTTGTGGCCCTGTAGATCCTGACCCTCAGCCGGTGGTTGAGTACCCCTGAGACATGCCGAAACAAGCCAGGAAAATCACAACGTTGAAGCCTGCAGCTGGAGAACAGCCCAAGAATATGATGCTGAAACTTGCCTGCGTGGACAAAACTGAAAACCCATGACTAACTGCAAAAAAGCTTTGCACACTATAATGTTGTGAAAATAAACTTTGGCATTGCTTGATCGATACTGTTTTTGTCACATCTATCTGTCTCAACTGCGACAGTAGGATTGTAAATAAATAAAGTTTCTGAAACCTCAACTCTTCTGGAAGATTGCCCTCCTTTGCACCCTGTCAGAAAACTCAGCATTTCCTCCTGAATTGCCAGTTGTTTCTTAAAGCTGCAAACTGACATTTCTGGCTTCTTTGCTATGGTTGGAAAGTGGGGAAGGCTCTTCTTCATTCCTCCTCTCCAGACCACACTGCCTTTGGAACGGGGCCCACTGGCCGGGGTTTGCCCAGCTGTGGTGTTTCTAGTTGAGGCAGAAAGGGCAATGACATTTGCAGGAAAAGCCAGAGGAGGAGTGGGGCAGCCAAGACATCCTGTGCAGATGGAGGCCTTCAGCTGTGACTCGAGAGCATTTGGCCTCCTGCCCCTTGGATTTGTATCCGTAAGCGCAATGTCTTTGGCTGCAGGAGAGTTTCGCTCAAGTGAGAAAGCAGAAAGCTCAGTGAGGCTGCTCTGAGCGCTCTCGTCTGCTGCAGAGCTGTCAGCGAGTGTGAGGTGAGAGCGGGCCCGGCCTTGGCCGGGCCGGAGCCCCAGCAGAGCCCCGGCAGAGGCCGGAGCAGCCTGAGCCTCGGCAGAGGCGGGCTGGAAGGAGGCGCTTGTAGCTGCAAGAGGCAGCAGCCCGGGCCTGCCTGCCTCTTCCTGGCACCGGCTGAATGCTCCGCTCTCGGAGCCAAAGCGGCAGCTGGCTGCTCCCCAGGGGAAGCGGAGCCGTGCTGGGCACAGCGCAGACTGGTGCCAGTGGCCGTCTGCAGTCTGCTCAGGAGGAGAGAAAGGCAAAAGGCAGGCGAGGGCTGGTGGCCTGCCTGACGATTCCTACTCTTCTGCCGTGTGCCCTGCGACTCCTGGGAAAGGTTAGCAGCGTGTGCAGCACTCTGGGCACGGGGGGAGGGAGCCGGGCTGCTCCGCAGGCTGGAGCACAGGGCAGCGTCCTTCAGGCACGGCACTTCTGCCAGGGGAGCCGAGGGCAGCGGGAGGCAGTGACAGCTCGTCAGGGCACAGCTGCAGGAGCCGGTGCCTCACACAGCTCTGCGAGGAAGCGCCTGCAATCCTGCACTTCTGCACTGAGCCACAGCAAAGGAGTGACACGCAGAGTGTTCTGCAGAAATAGTCAGGGCTACCAGGCCAGCCTGCTTTGTGCAATGCAGCTCGGAGCTGCCGGGAGAGAGGGAATGTGGGGATGTGCCTGAGGCTTCTGCTTGAGTAGTGAACTGATTTGGAAGGGAGCAGAATAATTCCGGTAGGTAATTTGTGGTTTTCTTTATTCCTTTCTGAAAGACAGATACATTGTGGCTTCATTCAGCAAAAGCACAGCCCTTTTTTGCTGTATTTTAGGATGACAACTCAGGCAAGACCTTCAGAACAGCAACTGAAGCAATTCCCACCCAGTGAGCAAAAAAAACCCCAAACCCCCCACATCTTTCTACCATAGATCTTGACATTTTGGGCAGGTCCTGCAAAGGGCTAAGCAGCCTTTAAGGTGTGAAACACCTTTTTTTCTTGCCAGCAGGGACAAAGGATGTTTGGACTGTTCTGGAATCAGGCCATGAGCTTCTTTGCCTTTGGCTTCTCATTTTGTTGCAGCCCCTGTGTGGCAAATGTCCATAACCCGGTGAGCTGAGTGAGCCTTGCTCACTCTGTCCATTCCAGTGCTCTGGCAGAGGCAGCAGATGGAAGCCTCTTCTGCTGGAAAGGGAATGTATTTGGAATGGTGTAGTGATCCCAAAGTCCATACACTAGTGCACCTAAGGACTAGAGGCTTTACTCTTCAATACCTTGTTACTGATTCTGCCTAAGGTGGTTCTACTGAATATCAGCCAGGGCTCACAGCCCTGTTGCAGGGCTGTTCTTTCTCTCATTAATAATGGCTCAGCTGTCTCCTGCTGATATATTGCTGACTGAAGGCCTGTGTCTTCCATAGCCCTTATAGAAGAACTTTACCTTAGATCTCCAAATGTTGCATTAGAAAAAACCCATGATACAAATCTTGAGGAGAATCAAGGCACAAAAGCAGATTCCATTTATCAAACCCACAACAACTGCATTGTTATAAATGCATATTATAGCGTTGGCTTTTTACAAATGATGAATGCTATGATGTTGGTACTTGTGGAAGTGGCTTTTGTTATAGAAATATAATCACTTTTAAATGCTTTAATGCTTTTTTTGTTCTAGCTTAGGTGTAGTGGCTAATATAGCTGTGTTAAAATGTACCTAGCTTAAAATAATTAAACCACCTGCTTAGTTGGATAAGCATGGGTGTAACAGGCTCCTGCCCCAGGACATCTCTATTGACAATAACCATCTGCTAGGACACCGATGGAGAAAAGAAGATATTGGAGTCTCCAGAGAAACTACGCATGCTCTAAAAAGGTGGACCCAAGGAGGAGCCATGCTAACAAGTACTTGGAAAATGTAAAATAGTGTGGAGAAAAGTTTGAGGATGTATACTTGTCTATGAATACGTGACAGGCTGATGCAATAAGAAAAGTATATAAAGAGAATGTCTCACCATGTCAGACGTGCTCTTGGCTCCGTGCCAGAGGTTCCCGGAGCTCCCTGGACGTTGTAACCTTTTACCCTATACCTTGTCCCTTATTGTCTTTTTATTAAACCTTTAAATTTTAACAGGAGACTGGACCTCGTTTTTAACAGCATTAAAATGTGGGCCTATGAGCCTTTCTTTAGAATTTTCTTAATTACAGCTCCGGAGTAATTTTTGAGAGATAACTGTGCTGCCCCTAACGAGTCCAGATTACTTGGCAAGCGGTAATTAGTCATCAATACAGCATCCCAGCAATTGGTTAGCATTTTATCCAGATAACTGGTCCCTGGACATTGCAACCAGCTTCTGATTTGTGTCTCCCCACTTCTCTTCCATGTTCTGAGCCAAGAGCAATAGTATTCTTGTGAGTGCATCTTAACACGTTTCACGGTGACACCTCATTCCTATTCCATTTATTCTCCCATGGGAGATTCCTTGCTCTTTTTTCCCCTGCCACCAATGGGGATCTGCAGTCCCCGCCCGGCACTTCTCGTTGTGGCTTCTCAAGGCAGAGGCGATGCTCTGGTGCACCTGGTGCCGGTGACCCTTGGGCCCGAGGAGGGAGCGATGCTCCGAGCTGCCGCGGATCCGGCGGCGAAGCCGAGCGGTGCCATCGCCTCGTTGGGAGCCCGAGCGATGCCCATGGCGCTGCCTCCCCGGGCAGGGCTGTGCTCTCACCGCCGCCGGGGCTGCCGAGCCGCTGCTTTCCAGGTGCCGCCGGCTCTCCCGAAACGCGCTGACCCGCGCCCACTCTCGGCCCGGCTGCAGGACTCCCTGATCCCGGGCTCTCCTGGCTCTCGGTCCGGCTGCAGGACTCCCTGATCCGGGATCTCCCCCCCTTTCCAAGGTTCATCCCGCCCCCGGATTCTCCCCTCTCTCCGAGGGCTGTCTCTCCTCTCCCGGGATGCCCCCCTCCCCTGGGCTCTCCTTCTGTCCCGGACTGTTCCCCTTGTCCCGGGGCTCTCTCTCCCTTCCTGGACTCTCTCCCCTCCCGGCCTCTCTCCCTCTCCCCCTCTCCCCCTCTCCCATGCTCTCCCTCTGCTCCGGGGCTCTCCCCGCTCCCACGGTGTCTCCTCTCCTGAGCTCTGCCTTGTCTCCCTGGGTCCTCCCTTCTCTCCCGAGAGCTCCCCCTTCTCTCGGGCTCTCCCCCCTCTCTCGGGATCTCCCCTCTCTCCCGGTCACTCCTCCCTCTGCCAGGTCTCTCTCCCCTCTCCCAGCATGTCCGCCCGTTCCCGGAGCACCCCAGTCCCCCGGCCCCTCGCCGCCCGTCCCTCGCCGCCTCGGTCGGGCCGGGCCGGGGCCGCTCGGAGCGCAGCGGGGCTGCGCCGGGGCCGCCGGGGCCGAGTCAGCTCCGGCCCGCGGCAGGAGCCGCGACACCGCCCCGGCAGCGGCCCCGCGCAGGCGGAGCGGCCCCGGCTGCGCCAGGAGCTGTGCCGGGGGAGGGGCTGCGGGATGTGGCAGCTTCTCGGGGCTCGCTGCGGTCAGTAAGAGCTCCGGGCTGTGCTTGTTTTGTAGCTTCAGGGCTGTCGGATGCCTTGCGGTGAAGCTGGAGTACCCGGGATATTCCGGCAGCTCCCTGTCCTCAGCTCGGCAGGAAGATCGTTCCAAGTGCGGGTGCGAGGGATGTGTGCGCATCCAGCAGTGTGTGTTTGTGTGTGTTTGTGTGTGTTTGTGTGTGTGTGTGTGTGTGTGTCTTGTGCCTGTGTCCCTGTGTCTCTGTGTGTCGGAGCTTGATGTGTTCACCCTGGTGGTAAATTCTTGGACATCATGAGTGGGAGCCTGGATTTACCCCGGCTTTGAAGTGAAGAAAACTTGGAGACATTTTTCTATGCAGTTCCAAGAAAACAAAGCTGCATTTTCAGTGGAGGTTCTGTTGTATTTTGATTCGTCTCTGATGGACTCGTGGGTTTATTTGCTGCTGGAGTAGTGCTGAATATGAACCATTTTGAGTAATGTGCTAGAAGAAAATGATAGTGAGAGGTTGAGCATCTTTTGTTCACAAATAGTAGCGGCTTTCCAAAATGTTGTTTGGGTTAATTAGTTCCATGCTTTGGGGTTTAGTTTTGTTTTGGGGCTTTTCTTTCCCAATAGTTTATGAATAGCTAGCATGGAGTTTGGAAGAGGAGACTGCCCATTGTGGTACTTTAAAATAGAAAAGATTCCATGAAATAATGGAAGCTGGAGTTTGTAGGAGATCAGACAGCTACAGAAGCTGAGTTGGACAGCACTGTAGAGCTCCTGGCCCTGGTACAGCAGAAGTCATGGGAGAGAGAAACTCAAGGCAAGAACAAGAAGTGAAGACACCGAGTCTGACTGCTCTGGTGCAAGGACTCTGTGGGCACAAGGGGATGTTAGCAAGGACTTGATAACCGAAAAGATTGTGCTGCTAAAGGAACAAGGGCAAGGGGGTCTGGGCGGAAAACTTTGTGCGGAAGTTAGAGAACTATAAATAGTGGTGATTAGTGCAATAAAGTGGCTTTGCTTGCACGCAGCGTGGTCTGTCTCCCTCAATCACCACAAGAGTTTTTCTTGTAGTAGTGCAAAAATGTATTTAGTGATGTAGTCTGTCACTTCTGTGTATAAATATACAATAACTAAAGCATTAAGAATGAAATATGGTAGGTGTATAGACAATCTATTATTAAAAAGATTTTCTGTGTCCTGAAGCTGGTGCATCAAGGATCTCTATCTGTTGCTTGCTCCTAATTATTACTGTTTCAAATTTGGTGTTGCTTTTTAAAAATTGTTTTATTTGAATCTCAACATTTGAGTAAGATCTGTCTGCAGTGATTTTGTCTTTATCTTTTAGGCTGTAGTAGGTCTGAGTCACTGCCATCAGGATTGAATTGTTCTTGTGAACAGTGGTGTGAGAATGCTTAAGGGCAGTCTCGGACACAAAAAGCTGTGTTGTTAGCTGCTCTAAGTGCCATACTTAAATAGCTGATGTGGGTCTGTGCAAGTGCCATCTGGTAACAATCCTGGTATAATATAGGGCTGGTTTACAAATGAATGCTGTGAGAAACAAATTTGAGATGTCTTTCAAGAGATGCTTGTAAGCCAGAGATTTGTAGTCTGTATTTTGACAAGATCTGTAGAGTTTTTTGGGAAGTGGGTAAATGGTGTTCTGCTGGTGAATCACAGGCATCCTTTAGAGACCATCCTTTAGAGACCATGGTGTGAGCTTGCTGGATCAACCTCTGCCTCAGATGCAATGGTCATTTGGTTATCGACATTTTGTAGCAGTTTTCCCCTTGTCCCATGAAAATATTTCCATGGACAAGGTTTTACATTGAGGCTGAGGCATGGGAGATGGGAGTTTGGCCCAAAATCTTAGCATTGTTTCACTTTCTCTTCTAAGTCACAACTTGCCTCTGTGGCACTTGAAACAAACTTTTTAAGAAACAGCCTCTAACCAGTCTGGCTGTAAACAATTCCTTTTCCACGTCACTGCCCCTTATGCAACAGGATCTGCATTGTCACTGTAAACCCTGAATCTCCTGCCTTAATGTCAGCAAAGTCAGCAACAAGAAGAAAACCACTACAGTTCTCAGTTCGTATGTAGCTGAATATCCTCTTTCTGGCCTTTCTAAGGTACGCAGTCATTCATGGGATTACAGGCTAAACCCAACCGGCCAACACCTTAATACTGAGTGTGAAATATATAGGAATGTTAATGTATGATGTTGTTCTGCCTTTACAGTATGTGCTTCTAAATCAAATGCATTTTCCTTTCTGAATACAGTTTTTTTAGTTGGTAGTGGTGGCAGTGTGGATTAAGTTTGTGTCTGGTAACTGAATTCGTCTTAAGAAATTAACATTTACATCTGAGGTATATCCTAATCTAAAGAAAAGTGGACTGTCCTTTGCTTTTTGGGATATTCTTTTTGGTGAAATGTACCTGTCCATTTGACTCGTGGAGCTTGGCTGGAGCTGATTAAAAGATATCTGCTAATTTCCACAGCAAGGCTGGCATTTAATGCTGAAATCTATCCTAAGCAAAAGGATAACCAAATGAGAGCTGAAGGCTGCAATTCCACTGAAAAAGTGAAGAAAGGTGTTTTGAGTGAGTTGAGAGGAAGGACAACCATCTGTAGGGCCCCAATGAACTTGCTAAAAGGGCTTTTGAAAGGGGTTACAATGGTTCTTGTACTCTGGGTTAAATGCATGGGAGAAATACCAACAAGATATTCTCAAGAAGTCCAAACACCTTTACTGGCAAACTTCAGAAAATCAGGTATCTTTGGCAAAAGGTTTGCTACAACATCCAATCAACCTAAAACCCTCCTCAGAGCACTGACCCATTCCACTTGGCACACTTGAAATCCCTTTGATGTTAAGTTACTCAGAATGTTCCAAGAAGAGGGAATTAGAAGAAGAAAGAGAGAAAGACAGAAAAGATCCAGAAAAGCACACATACAGATACCAGTTCCTGGCCTCCAGCAGTGTTCAGACAGACACTTCAAATGAAGGTCGCGTCAGGATATGTGATGTTGTGCTGAGCCTTAAGTACCCCTCGGCCTTCATGGACTCTCCCCCCAGGTGGGACTTCCGGTCATTTGGTCACTCAGAAGCTGGGTCAGGGGCTGCAGGGCTGGAGTGTGGGGCCTTTCCTCCAGTGTGCCAATGATTGGCAGCTCTGCCAGGATGGGATACAAGCCCCTGGGGCGGTGCGAGGCTGTTCACTGGGGAAGGTCTGCCCTTTCCTCCTCCACACACACATGTGTCCCTAAAGCACTCAAGACATTGATCTTTCCAGTCTCTGACACCACCACAGGAAATTCTGCAAGGAAAAATGTGCTCCAGTTTCCAGTGGGCAAGTTCTAAACAGAATAGAAGGGCTGATGTTGCTTCAATCCTCTTGTAGGGACCTCCAGTTCATATTTATTAGAAGTGAGCAATCAGTACTCTGACCTGGACTAGAGGGGCTCTTCCCCCAGCTGAGTGGAGGAAAGAGACAGTCAGCTCTCCTGGACTGTGCATCAATGGCCTGGCACATCAGACCCACAAGAGCAGAAGGCTTTGGTTGACACCAGTGCAAATGTACCCTGATGCCATTGGGATATGTAGGGGCAGAATCCATCTCTATTCCTGGCGTGGCAGGGGGAATCCCAACAACTGACTGTACTGGAAGCTGAAGTGAGCCTTCAGCTCAACCGGCCACAAAAGGCAAAACAGCCCTGGCTCAGAGTCCCTGTGTATCCTTGGCATAGAATACTGTGGGAAGAGATGGGATGGAGTTGGAGTGCAGGCTGTGGGATACGCCTGCAGAAGCACATGGCAGCACAAAGGAGCACATGGCAGCAACCTTGAGGGGAGGAGGTGTCACGGGCAGACCCCTGCGGAAGCGGAGCCGGCCAGAAGCTGATGGGTGAGTGACCAGCCCCTGATCACCCCACAGAAGGACATTGAGAAGGTGTTGCTGATGTGGCAGCACGGGATAGGTCATGTAGTGGGAGTTGCCACGTAAGGAGATCCTGTGCTTTGAAAAGTGTATAAAACCAGCTCGTTTCCTTGCAATAGATGATTCAGATTCCCTGCCCGTCTGGGTCTGTGCCTTACTCGCTACAGATTGCCTCAGGAGAGGCTATTTCAGGGACCCAGAAGGGCATCACTGGGCTTTCGGGATAGCTGCTGTGGAGACAGAGGAAATTGGAGAGCTGGTCCCTGGTGTCTCAGATGACCCCTCTGCTGTGGGACTTCGGAGGCTTGAAGAACAACAGGTACCGATCTCTACCACAACAGTGCACTGTCAACAATACTGCTCCAGCTGGGACTGTGTGACCCCCATCCATGAGAAGATCCATGAACTGGAGAGCCCAGGAGTGGTCAGCAAGACTCACTCAGCCTTCAGCAGTCCCATATAGCCTGTGTGTAAGTCTAAGGGAGAGTGGAGACTGACAGTGGAGTATCATGGCCTGAATGAAGTCACACCACCACCGAGTGCTGCCGTGCCGGATGGGCTTGGAGTTCAGTGTGAACTGGAGTCCACGGCAGCAAAGTGGTGCCACTGTAGACATAACTGATGTGTTTTTCTCCATTCCTTCATCGGGAGAATGCAGGCAGATTGCTTTCACCTGCAGAGGAATTCAGTGTAGCCCCAGGGCTGCAAACACAACCTCACTATTTACCATGGCACTGGAAAAGGGTGGGGCTCCAGAAGATCTGCACGACATCCATCACATCATTGGGGCAGGACAGCAGAGGAAGGTTTTGAGAAAGGAGAGAAGATAATCCAGATCCTCCTGAAAGCTGGTTTTCTCATTAAACAAAGTAAGGCCAAGGGAGCTGCCCAGGCAATTCATCTCTTAGGAGTAAAATATTAAGATGGATATCATCCGATTCCAATGAATTCAGTCAACAAAATAGCAGTTCTGTCCCCACCAAACAGCAAGAAGGAAACACAAATATTCCTAGGCCCCATGGGTTTTTGGAGAATGCATATTCCAGAGTACAGTCAGATGTGACATGGAGGAATAATTTTAAGTGACATCCTGAAGAAATTAAACTGTTTCTGCAGTAGCCCTTGGGGCAGTCAGGAGAGGGCAAGATGTGAAAACTCTAGTGGGCTGACCCTGGCTGGAGCATGGCCAGGCACCCACCAAAGCCACCGTATCCCTCCCCTGTCCCAAGTGGGCAGGTTAGAGAAAATAGGAGGCAGACTGAGGGCATGGTCTTGTAACAGGACCAGCTGCTCCTGATGCCTTCTCTGCCTGTGGCACCTGCTGCTCTGTGGGTGTGCAGCTGCAGCAGGAGGCTGTGGGAAGAGGTGCTGCTGCCATGGTCCTTTGGCTCTGGGACCCCATGGCTGTGCCCCCCAGCACCTGAGTGCCACCCATGGTGCAGCTTAAGGGGAAGGGCATTAGAAGGGAGAGAAAGAAGCACCCAGAGATTTTGTGAGGGAAATAACAATTTATTTCCTTTTCCTTGAATAAAGGGTTTTAAGAGCCCTGCTAGAGCTGCCAGTGGGGCAGCCTCTGGCAGGCCTGGGGAGAGTTCTAAGGGCCCGGGCTCCCTCTCATGTCAGATGTGCTGGGGCCCAGTGGACAATCAGTCCCTGCCCTGGGAGCAGAGGGACTGTCACTGCTGCCCTGGGCAGGGGGAAGCCTCTGATGTACCAGCTTCCTCCTCCTCATCAGAGCCTGTGGGGCTGCTGTCAGGAGTCCCTTGCTGGGAACTGCTGCAGCTGGAGCTGTTGGAGCAGCAGCTGTTGGAGCTGCAGCTGTTGCTGCTGAAGGTGGAGCTCCAGGAGTTGCTGGAGCTGCAGCTGCTGAAGCTGGAGGTCCTGGAGTTGCTGGAGCTGAAGCTGGAGCTGGAGGTGGTGGAGCTGGAGCTGGTGGGGCTGAACCTGGCACTGGCCACAGGGCCATTGTTCTCGTCCCTGGCAGCACCAGAGCGCAGCAGCCTCTGGGCCACCTCACGCCACTGGCCCATAATGGTGCTGATGACACCATGGACCAGTGGTGCCGTGTGCTCCTCGAGGAGAGGCTGCAGCACCTCGATCAGCATCTCAGCATGCGGGCCGTAGACGCACAGGCCATGCAAGATGCTGCTCTCTATGGCATCTCCCACCCACCACCAGCCCTGGTATATTCCCTCCAGCCTCTGATGCAGCCAAGTCCTCACAGGGTCCAGCAGATGCCGTTGTTGACGGAAAAGTTCTGCCCACACCTCAGGCAGGACACTGCCCACAAACTCCAGGCCTGAACTCCCCTGCTCTACTGGAGACACTGTCCCCTGTGAAGAAGATGAAGGGGACACCACAGGAGGATGGGATCTGTTCTCATTCAGGCTGTTGGGAGCTCTCTCTGCCTGGCTGCTGCCATTTGGCAGCTCCTCAGGGACTGTGATGGATGTCTCCAGATAGTTGTCTTCTCCATGATCAGAAAATTGGACAGTCACTATTGTTCTTCTGCAGAGTGGGCACACTGGATTTCTGTGTGTCCACCGCAGGATACAGCCCAGGCAAAACTGGTGGTGACAGGGCAGAGTAGAAGCCATGTCCTCACAAGTGTCCTGGCAGATGGGGCAGTTGCTGTCGGTCTCTGTAGACATTTTTGTGCTCTGCAGCACCTTGTGGAGAGATAAGGATGAGGAGCTGTTTGCCCTCACTGCTGTCACCTCCTGCAGGAGGGAGAGGCCATGGTCACTGGCTGTCCTGGGGCAGGGAGGAAGAAATGGCCAGGCCCTTGGAGAAGCCCACCCTCCCAGCTCAGCTCCCTGACTCCCATCAGCCACCCCGCAGCCATCCTGGTGGGACATGTTCCTGCACAGCTCACCCTCAGTGCTGCATCTGCAGTGCCTGGCTGCCTGAAGCAGGCAGGGCAGGGAAACAGGAGTGATGGCTCTGAGACTGGCACCAAGATCTGCCAGTAACAGGCACCACCCAGCACTAGAGAAGCCTGGCTTGATCCTCCAGACTTCACAGAGTTGCTTGGATGGAGTTCAGACTGGAGCCCAGGTTCTGCCAACTGAATACAAGCAGTGAGGGACACAATGTCATCATCCATTCCTTCTGTGATGTCACAGTCCTCTGCTCCGTGACATCAGCCTCCACTCACCAGTGACACCAGAACAGGCATTTCACCTTCTGGTCACCCCAAGATAAGCAGTGAGGCAAGTAAGGTCACAACCCATTGCTCAGGGATGTCACAGTCCACAGGTTGGCGACATCAGCCTCCTCCAACCTGGTGTTGTCACAGCAGGCCTTCCATCCCTGTAGGTACGTGGTGTTGGAGAAAACAAAGAAATATCATTCCTCTTTTCCAGCTTCTGCATTCCCATGTTGCTCTCCCTTGGTCACCTGCATCATGTGTCTGTGGTCATGTGTCTCTTCGTGCCTTTAAAGTTCCCCGTGGGATACAGTGACAGGACACAGGGGAACAATTCAAAGCTGTGCCAGGAGAGGTTGCTACTGAAACCGGCCAAACAGAAATTTTCTAACACAGTGTTAAGTATTAGAAAGCAGGCATGCTTTATTACACCATGCTGGTCACTCAGAGAATCCCTCCTCTAATCGAGTGCCCTGAGTGTCAGGTGAACAGTTTTTATCATACACACCAATTACATGTTCATTACCTATCCCTGCTTACTTGATGTATATGTATTACTTTATTTTACAAATCCACAGCCCTCATTGGAAGTCCTTATATGGTTCTTTGGGCTCTGTCTTCAATGTCTGGTGTCCTTTTCAGGTGGCTGTTCCTTGACCCCTGCTTTGGAGTAAGCACAATATTGTTTTTTGCACAATAACTTCTGCTTTGTCAGCCTTGCAGAGCTGAGCTGGCATCCGACGTGTGTTTTGCATGACTTCTGTTTGCCTAAGTTACATCCTTCATCCATTTCTTCAAGGCTGTGCTGCTCTGTTCTACAGTCTTTACCAAGTCCCCCCTTTTCTGAGACAAAGTTCCTTATGGGAACTCGTTTCTTAATACCTGTATTTCATTTTATAGCATAAGGCATTGCAACAGCTACAGACTGATGTTTTAACCAAGTCCAGTTGGGTAACCATGTGTAGTGGTTTCAGTTTGCCTATCCGAGTTTCTGGCCAAACACCAGCACACTTAGCAAAATTTGCTCAATTTTGCTGTGAGATAAGGATTAGGAGTAGGCAAAGCAGGCTCAAGCTTTACAGAATATAGACAGAGTTTATTAATAAACCTAAAAAAGGAAAAATCCAAGAAAAACCAGAGCAAAACCCTCAGACCACCTCTCCTTCCCCCTCCTCTCCATTTCTTTCCCACTGACAATACACACAAAAAGACAACACTTTGACTTTCAGTCAGTTTACCACCTCTAAAACAGTCTTTTCTCAGTTCATTTAGGGACAGAAGTTTCTCTTGCTTATACCATGGACTTCTCTATAAGAAAGTACAGTTTTTATGGTTCTCAGCCTCACAACCAACAGCCACCCAGGAGAAAATCTGCTTGTTGTGGAAGATTCCCCCCACACCAGAAGCCTTCCCACAGCTGCTGCGGTGGGTCATGACAGTCCACAGGGTACCCTTTAAAGGATGAGCACTTCCATTGCAGCAGCAAAGAAAATCCCCTTTTTCTGTTATTGGCACACAAGTTCTCCTGGCAACGCAAGTTCTCTGGCATTCCCTGGGGCAAAGGGACAGCTCACAGCCTCTTCTCTGTCTCTGCTCAAGCTTCTCATCAGGCTGCAATTACTTCAGCACCTACTTATCTCTACACAGGTGCCTTGGCTCACTGGCTGCAGTTAGAACATCACATCCCCCCTTTGGACTATTTCATCTATTACGGGGAATATTTTAACTTAGTCCCAAACCATGGTTTCACAAAAAAATTTTCAGCTTCATTATTGAAGCACTTCTCATGCTCCTCCCTCCAGGTGTCGGCTCTGCTTCCTTCACTGACTTTAAAGTCTCTGTGCTGTGTTTCCGTAGGTGTCCTCACTCTTTCCTCTCTCTGTGCAGGGAAGGATGGGTGTGTGGAAGTTTAGTCCGGGCATGGAGAGGGTTAATCTCT
>JAVTVJ010001313.1:0-10581 GCA_034509425.1 Eopsaltria australis | reverse complement strand
CGGCGGCCATTTTGGTAGTTCGGACGTAGTGCGCATGCGCCGAGTACATCCGGGCACTGCGGCGGCCTTTTTGGCGTCTAGAAATGTGCTGCGCATGCGCCGAGTAAATCCGGGCACTGCGGCAGCCATATTGGAGTCCAGAGACGTATTACGCATGTGCGGAGTACATCCGGGCACTGCGGCAGCCATTTTGATTACTCAGGGCCTACTGACCATGCGCCGAGTACATCCGGGTCCTGCAGCGGCCATTTTGGAAGTTCGGGACCAAGTGCGCATGCGCCGAGTGCATTCGAGTCCTGCGGCGGCCATTTTGGTAGTTCGGGACCAAGTGCGCATGCGCCGAGTTCATCCGGGTACTGCGGCGGCCATTTTGGTAGTTCAGGACTAATTGTGCATGCGCCGAGTACATCCGGGTACTGCGGCGGCCATTTTTTAGTTCGGGACAAAGTGCGCATGCGCCGAGTACATCCGGGTACTGCGGCGGCCATTTTGGTAGTTCGGGACCAAGTGCGCATGCGCCGAGTACATCCGGGTACTGCGGCGGCCATTTTGGTAGTTCGGGACCAATTGCGCATGCGCCGAGTACATCCGGGCACTGCGACGGTTATCTTGGTAGTTCGGGACCAAGTGCGCATGCGCCGAGTACATCCGGGTCCCGCGGCGGCCATTTTGGTAGTTCGGTACAAAGTGCGCATGCGGGGAGTACATCCGGGCACTGCGGCGGCCATTTTGGTAGTTCGGGACCAATTGCGCATGCGCCGAGTACATCCGGGCTCTGCGGCGGCCATTTTGCGTCTAGAAAATGTGCTGCGGCATGCGCGACTACATCCGGGAAAAAAGCTGCGGCAGCCATATTGGAAGTCCGGAGGCGTAGTACGCATGTGCGGAGTATCCGGGCCTTTGCTTTGCGGCGGCCATTTGGTAACTCAAGGGCCTACTGAGCATGCAGTTGAGTAGCATGTCCTGGGTCTTGCGGCGCCATTTTTGGTAGTTCGGGACATAATGGCTAATGCGCCGAGTAACGATTCGCGGGCATCTGCGGCGGCCATTTTGGTAGTCGGGACCAAGTGCGCATCGCGCCGAGTACCCGGTACTTGGGGTGCGGCCATTTTTGGTAGTTCGGGATCGAAGGTGCGCATGCGCCGAGTACATCCGGTCACTGCGGGCCATTTTGTAGTTCGGGACCAAGTGCGCATTGCGCGAGTACATCGGGCACTGCGGCGGCCATTCTGGCGTTAAGATGTGGCTGGTAAATAGAGATCTTGGATATTAAACTACACATTGGTAACACTGGAACAGAGTCTGAGAGTCCTGACACACTGAACCAGATTCCCAAGGGATTTGCTCCACAGACTACACAAGATAAACAGCCAAATAACAGAACAAAGATTACCAAACCAATGAATCCCAATGCCAAGCTCTCTCTGGTTTAACATTAAGTAATTATTGTATGTACAGTGGTAGTGATTAAAAATAATTGGAGCACTTGTACAAGGGAATATACTGTAGACTACTAATTAAAATCCTCTCCGAAGAAAACAGGGACAAAGACTAGATCACAGTAGTCGGCAGGCTTCTGATTAAACAGCAAAGGCAGCTTGGAAATTATTAATTTCAGGCTGGCATCCAGTCAGAGCAAGCCAAAGGAGAAAGAAACTTCAAGGTGATGATTCACTGATTCATGCTTTTTTTTTTTTTTCTTTTTTTTTTTTTAATGGTGGTTCATTGTGGTTTTGGTGGGTTTTTTTAGGAAAGCAGAGTGAAGAAAGGATGAGCCAGGACCCTGGTCAGGAAGATCTCAATGAAACTGATTTCTGGGTGTCTCCTGTGCAGCCAGACCCCACCACTGAGAAAAGCAAGGAGCTGCCCACAGTGTGGGTCTAGATGAGGTTTGGATTTCAAATGAGACTGAGCTGCTCTGAGTAGAAGTTTAAATGGGACAGCATTTAAATGTTATATCCATGAAAAGCACAAAGTGACAAAACTTCTGCATGTCTTCAGATGCAACAAAATTATTTTGATGCTTCTCTTGGCTCTTGGACTTCTCTTTCCCCTTGTGCTTATCACCAGTAAATGGAAAGGACCTCTAACCTTTAAAAAAATACCAGTAGCCACCCTAAATTGTGCCTGAATAATCCTGAAGACAGCCTTTTACTATAGATTACTACAAACCCTCTCTTTAAAGCAGTATCAAGAGTGAAGTGTTGTGGCAGCCCTCTGGTCAAGTGAATCTATTCAATGAAAAACAGCTATAAATGGACAGCAAAATTTCACATAAAGGTTTAGCAGGGCAGAGGCAGTGGGGGAGTTGTGATGTTGACAATTGACAGAGTCTGTTGTTTTTCCCGTTTACTGCTGAGACAGCTGAGTTGCAATGCAGAATTGGGAAAAGCCAGAGTAGCTGAATATTGTCTCTTTTTATTTGTCCCCAGAGTGATTTAAAAGTGGAATTTTTCTCTACTAAAAGGCACAGCAGTGGTTTGTAGGCAATGCAGAAGCACCTATGCAAGATCATCCCTCCCATCCTCTAAGGAAGTGTCTCAGAGGTGGTGGATTGTCCTCCCATGTGTTTATTTTCTCCACTGGTTACAGGGGAAGAGTACAAGATCAGTTTGCATTAGCTAGCACAAGTTTAGTGGGCAAAATTAGACAATCCCATCCTTGAAACTGCTTCTATGAACAACAGGAAGGGATAATCTGAGCCCATTTTATGAGAGCAGATATCACAGTGGGACCTCACACACAGCTTTTAAGAACTTATTAGAGGTTTGTAGAAAGCCTTTCACTGCTCTGGCTCAAAGTCCAAGCATCCCACATGGTGAGAGCTGACTGGAGCCCACCAGGTCCCACTCTGCATGTCCAAGGGGAAGAACCACACTGTGCCAGACAAAGTGTGCCATCCTTCAGCATTTCTGTCACCAGTGGGAAAGCCAGATCATGGGGCTGTCTCTGGGACTGCTAGGCATGACCTCAGAACTAATTAAAAAGCAGGATTCAATTATTCCTAAGTTCCAAGTATCTTCTAAAGCAACGAAGCATCTCTTTACTAAAATACAAAAAATAAAGAAAAGCCCCAGTGATTACACTAATATTCGTTTGTGTCTGTATTGCTACTGCCAAGAAAAAATAATCTGAGGGTTTTGAATGAGGCTGCCAGCAGTTGGACTGTTTTTCGTTGTGCATCAGGGAGGTGTGTGGATTTTTTATGTCTTCTGTAAAATGTCACTCTCAAAAAGCCCCAGCTTGTTTCAGTTGCCCTCATAGGTGCAGCAGTGCCCTGCACTCAGGAAAGAGCAGGTGAGTTCTGTGTCCTGACCAGGGGATGTGAGTCTCCATCTGGATTCCATCGAGGTAGGATCAGCTCACACCAACCCATTTCTCCAAGTGCCACCTCAGGTGTCCTCCTGAGCCCTGTGGGGACAGTGTCACACAGAGCCTGTGTGTGAGGGGCTGCCAAGGGATCGGTGCAACTCCTCCTGGAAGGGTCTGGTAGAGAAACCTCCTACCATGGTTGTATTGAGTAGAATTAGGCTGCTCAGAGTCCTTCAGAAGTATTTTTATGTCCTTCCTTTTTGCAGGGAGCACAGAATTCCCTTCTCCTCCCACTCTCACTCTATGGTATTTCATGGATGCTTCAGATGAGGGTTTTGTTAGATGCTGCCTCTATTAAAAAAAACCACCCAACAGTATCTATAAACTGAAAAAGAGTTCAAAAAAGAGAAAAATAGTAAAGTTTTACTTAGACAAAATCAGATTAAGGCATCCCTAGATCTTATCTATAGTTGTAAAGAACAACTTTCTTAACAGTTCTAATGAGATGAACAAATTTGAACACGAAAGAATGGAAGTTCAGTAATTTGTGATGTGAAATGTTTTGGGAACAGTCTCCAAACAATTGTTCGCAGATTTTTTTAACAATAAAATAATTTACTTAAATACATTTTGTTTTATTATCTAATTTGTTTAATTTCAAGTATATTAAACACTGAATTCTCTATTCCACTGGCCAAAAAACCCCAAGCCATATGAAAAAAAAACAGTAAAATTTAAACCTGACAAGAACCCCAATGGCCATATTAAAATCAAAGTATTTTGACCCTTTATTTCAACAGAGAAATCTCAGAGAAAATATTCTGAAGTTTAAATTCCTTGATCTAAATTTGTTTGGAAAACTCTCATATCCCACATAATTAGACTGAAGAAAATTTGTGTTTAGGATCATAAAAGGATAGAATCATTTAGGTCAGAAAAGACCTCTAGGATCATTGAGCCCAGCCATTAACTCAGAACTGCCAAGTCATCACTAAGCCATGTCCCCAAGTGCCACATCTACATATCCTTTAAATCCCTCCACCACTTCCCTGGGCAGCCTGTTCCAATGCTTTACAGTCCTCATGGTGATGAAATTGTTCCTAATATCCAATCTAAACCTCCCCTGGCATAACATGAGGCCATTTCCTCTCATCCTGTCACTTGTTACCTGTGAGGAGAAACTGACCCCCATTTCACTACAGCCTCCTTTCAGAGAGCTGTGGAGGGTGATAAGCTCACTTTTTAAAAGAAGTGCCCACACTTTGATTTTGAGAGGGGCTTGATCTTTCCAGGATGATGTTCTTACTGGCACAAAAAATGGAACAGGACCCTAAGGGACCGAGTTAGTGGCCAACATAATTTCAAAACTGAGTGAACATGAGGAATAGGTCCCTGATTGCTTGGACAGGGCAGCCAAGTGCATGTGCAGAAGCTGATCAGGACACTGATTAATTGTGTGGTGATTGAGCATTATTGAACATCTGGGCTGAAGTCCTGTTTTATGTCTTGATACTTTTATGCCAAAGGATCATGAACAATTTTAGGTGCAGTGTATTCTTGAAGCAGTCCATGCCTAAAAGAGGGTATGACAGAGATTAAAACTAGAATTGACTGACCAGGGCATGTAAAAACATTCCATTTAGGTGTCTCAGAGCTGCACAAGAACACAGGGAGTAAACAATTTCCACTGAAGGATTAAGATGACCCAAGGCTCCAATAAATGCTTGACAAGATTAAATTTGATTTTTCTTTCCTGAGGTCAAGCTGTTCTTTGTTCCAGTAAATTTATTTAACCACATTCACCTCCTCAAAGATGTATTTTATGTACACTTTCCATGCACTGCAACTAAGCCCAAGTCATCCTTTAATATTGTAGTATGAATGGACAACTGCATGTGTGACCAGTGAATGACCTCCCACTTCACCCCAAATAAGTATGAAGTTTTTATCTCTGTGGCAAGAACATTTACTATTATTAGTGCCTCAGAAATGTTGCTTTTGCTGCATATTTATGTATGGTACAGGCAGAAGGGTGTAGCAGGTACGTGTGCATACTCATGTGTGTGCATGCAAGGGAACTCTTAAAATTAATTGCCTTGGCACACAAAACCTTCTGGATCTGTTTACATTCCTGAGGCAAATTCCTTAATATATCTGTAGTTAAACTGTTCCACAGGCTCTAAATGCATGGCTTTGGTATGCTACCCACCTTCCCAGCACAGGGAATGGCTGGGAACATTTAGTGCCTGCTGAGAATAAACGTGCCCCTGATATAAGCACAGCAGCAACATGTGAATACGCTCTGCTGATGCTACTTAATCCCCAGGATAATGTATTGGATTTTCTGCATATTATCCTAATATAGCACAGAAAGGGGAAATTGTTCGGTTTGGAGTGTGGAGAAGTGGGCAGAGAGAGGAGGAGAAGGAGGGAGGGGAGTGGGGAGTGTTTAAATAACTTCAGTAATGACCTTGTTGCTGATGGGGGGCTCCCAGTCACATCAGGAGTTATGCTGAGTGTTGGAATTGAGCAAGATTTGCCCAATAATGTCAGATAATGTGCTGTGTTAAGGGCTGGGCAATGCTCATTCAAGATAGCAGTGAGAAGTGGTTGCACTCCTACAGGAGAGCAGGTGGGAAGTTCCTTCCCCAGCCCTTGAGGCCATATCAGAGCCATTCCCTGTGACCTTTCAAGGCCAAAGGTATTAGCTGAAAGATAAAGGTTTGGAAACCAGCCTTGATCGTGCAGATGATTTTCTCCCAGCAACCTGAGAGCTGACACTCTTCCATATGGGTTTGTGGTTCAGGATAGGGCAGTCTGTGAGAGCCATGCCTTACATGGCTGAAATGCAAATGACATCTGCATAGCTGGAAGGTGTGCAGCACATGAGAAAGGTGCTTTTGTGTTCTCCTGGTTCTGCTGTATGAGAAAAAAAAAATAAAAAGGTCTGGAGAAGATAAAATAGAAGAATATCTACAGATCCAAACAGAGAGGCTCAAAGAAAATGCAGGAGACAGATTCTCCTGGGCAGAGTGGAGGGGTTGAAAGGCAAGCACAGATCTGCATCCCTGCTTTTCTGACTGCTCTTATTTTGATCACCTCTGGTAGGAATAGGATCACCTCTGAGCAGTACCTTGTTCCCCCATCGATGTCACAGAGCACATCCTCCATTTCTCCAAACTTGTCTGGAAAAGCCAGTAGCAACATGTTACACCTTCAGATGTGTGCATCTGTTTTCTTTTCCAAGGTAAAGATGCCATCAAAGGAGTCAGTTGTGCAAGAGATGTTTTGAATGGTGTAGCAAGGTACAGCTGTAAATTATCTTCTTCAATTTACCAGGCTTTCTGGTGTTGGAGGCTGGTACTTGGGAATGTGATGTTCACCAAGATGGTGAATCACTGGAGTTTATGCAACAAGTGCTTTACATAACAACTTGCCTGGTTCTTTAATGCAAGATAAAGAAATTAATAAATCATTTTAGTATTATGGGAATACATATAAATCTTGGGGGGAGAAAATGTCACTTATATTTAAAGTTTCTTTTAGTTTTAGGTTTTGTAAAACCAACACTTTCTTACTTGGTGTCAGTTATTTTCATACTGGCAGAGCTCAGAACTCACACCCTGCAGAGAAGGCTCTACAGCATCTCTCCACTCCTTTCTTGGTTGCCCCATTCATAGTTGCAAATCCACAGCCCCTCTTCACAAGCAAGGCAGGAGCTGGGGCCTCTGCTTATGGTTACAGCCCCAAGCTTCCTCCAGCAGCTCCCTGTGCCTCTCTGACCCCAGCCTGGTGCCCTTTCCCCTGTTTCATGATGAAAATTGAGACAGATTGAATGTTACCTGTTTACAGTAACAACACATTTTGGAATAGCACCATGGGAAGAGTCATCAGCCATAGAAACAACACCACACAAGGAAAACAAGCCCTCATCAGTGATGGAAATCAACAACTCTGATGGACCCTAAATGTGCCCTCCAAGTACCTAAGGGAGGAAACCTTCTCTTTCACAAGATGTGGGTTTGTAGCTACAGCTCAAAGGGACTGTGCTAAAGGAATAGGAGTTAACTGAGATCACTGAAGAACCTCTGAAGGACACAATGCTATCTTCAGACTTGAACCTCCTCCTTTTGGGATCAGTGTCTGCTGATTTCACCTTTCACACCTCCAAAATGAGAGCTGCCAACTGGATACCAACCAGGAGATAAACTACTGCTCCTGCTACTGTTCTGGAGGCACTGTTTACTAGCACACTTGGACTCACTTTCTTGCATGTGTTTATTCAGAGCAGCCACATGCTTGAGCAAAGATCAGTGATGATTTGTGATGTCTGCTGAAAATCCCCTGGATATCAGTTATTGATAAAATTCTCATTGTCATATATAATAAATTACTGTGCTAAGGCAGCTCTTGGCACACTCGATGGGATTTGCTGGAGACTATGGTAACGCTTGGTCAATACCATCCTGAAATAAAGTACTGCTTTATTGTACTTTGCTTTCTGCTCAGGAGACGTTTATGAGAGTTCAAAATGTAAACATGAAATTCTGACTTCAGATAAGACTTATCCAGAAATACGTGTTAACTACTCAGCCGTTTGCTTGCATCTGCCTTTCTGTCCCTTTGTCACTTTGAAACACATCTTTATCTCTCTTTTATGTTTTAATAGTGGCCATAATAGTAACCACCCAGCTTACTGCAGGGAGTGTGTTGTTCAGCAGTGAAACACACAGGGCTGTGCAGCTGCAACACCAAGAAGGATGAACAAGATGGCAGAAAAATAAACCTTTCTCAATAGAACTGCCACAGCTCAGCTGCTGCAGCAGCAACTTGGACCTGGCACCCGAGATGGGAAGGGATGAGAGAGGAAACAAGGTCAGGTGGACTCTGGTGCGAGCAGAAGCCAGGGTCACATCGGTCACTGTCCCTGTTCCACGCAAACAAATCCCAGCCTGTAGCAGAAAGCCTGCACTGCTCACCCAACCAAACTGCTCAGCTGCACCATGAACTGGGGCAGTGCTGCCTCCAAGGACTGCACTTCCCCATCCAACCTGTCAGGGTCTGGCCAAAGATAACCTTTCCTGAAGGACACCAGTATTTTGAAACCTCAGACAGATACTCAGTCTGCCCACTGACCTTTACTGAGAGGCCTGTTGGGAGCAGATATGCATTTATGGAGACCTTGCACTGCATTTCTCAGAAGCTGAAATGCCCTGCAACACTATTCAGCATTCTTCAAAATGCTGCCTCAGACTGCCTCAGTTAAAGGGAAGTATTACTTCCCCCACATTACTTGTAATCAAAACAATGGACATTATTATGCCCTGTGCTGGCTCTGGGGTATGTGAGTGGGAGAAAGCAAGTCACAAGTTTTACTAACTAGAGGAATTGTTTGATTGCCTCTTAAAAACATCCCTAAATCTGGAATAGCAAAGCTGCAGCCACAGCTATCTTTCAGGTTTTGTATTCCTCCAGATGAGGATTTATCATTTGCACTGATGGCAGATGAATGACTCGCCACTGAGTCACAGAGCTGCTCTTTTTGCCTTGTTTCCCACTTGTTTCCCACAAAGGCACAGGATGCTTTGTGTTTTGAAGTATACCTCTGCCACTTGATTTTTCAGGTGTAATTTACAGTTTAAAAAGAAAACTAAATAAAAATACAATGTGGGAAGCAAACAAATCTGCTGAAGACTTCTTCCTGCTCAGGTATTGCACAAAGCAACCCCAGATCCACCAAGCAACTCTAAATTATGAAAGAAAAGGCCATTTGTAACTTGGAATGCTGATTTTTTCATTGGAAAACGCACAGTTTTAAACTTAAGGTGTTGATTAGGCGGGTTGCTTTTTTCTTGACACTTCTGTCTGAAATGATGAATTCTTTGATCACCCTTTCCTAGGATGTATTTTGAGTTTATTTGCATCTGCATTTTCCCACGAAAGATGAAGATTTCTCAGAAGATTGGCAGCAGGCTGTAATCACAACCACACAGTACCTGGGGTGTGCTGCAGGTGCAGAGCATGTGCACAATTCCCACACATGCACACTCACACACACACACACACACCTGTCCCACCAACACCTAGAAAGGGTATTTCTCCTATACACCACAAAGAAATGAATAATTAATAATTTATTAGTACACTAATATATTATTTATTATCAATAATTAGTATTTAATCTCATGTCCTGGTGAGGATGGAACAAGACTTATGAAACCCTGTGCGGACTGCTTGTGGCTGGAATAGAAGTGTGTGCAAGTGGCCACATCCCACTGCTATGGGATTCATGGGGAGAAGCCACTGGAGAGAGGCATTGCTGTTGGTAATTTGGCACCAGCAGCACCTTCCTGGCTGCTCTCAAAGAGTAGGAAACCCCAGATAAGGCAAGAGAGGAGAGCACAGGGCAGTACCCTGCAGAAAATGTGCCAGATAATGCTGGAATTCTTTACATATTCAAGCAGGATGGACCCCAGGATAAGTTTCCACCCAACAACTATTTCAGGAATGCACTTGGGATGCTGAAGGAAACAGCCCAGCCCTCAGCAGGTGAGGCCCAACCTACTTTTAATGGGAAAAATCATGAGGCAGAATTCCCTGGGTAGGAGGCCAAGGTGCTGGAGCCTGAAGAGAACATTACACTGAATTGCAAAGACTTGCTCCTGGCAAATAAATCCTGTAAGGTCTGATGGAAAATTAAACACCTGAAAGGTGGATTTGAAATGTGTTCTAGGAATTTACCCTTGTGCTACATATTTCACAAAAACCTGGGTAAGGTGTTGCATTCTTGCCTCACTGCAGGGAGCTAAAAGCTCTTGAAGTTTCATGGAGTTTTGATGGAGATGGCAAAAAACAGGATTTTGTGTCACAGCACCATTTTCAGTGCCCTATATGGTGTCCACAGGAGGGACTTTTTGTGTCACAGCTGGGCACAGCAGGATGCTCCATGCCAGAATCAGTGGTAGGACCTGTCTGCTGGTGCAGAGCAGGACTGAGGTGTGGGGGATTTCCAAGTGCCTGGATGGAAGGCAAACCTGCACAGGAGGGTGGGGAAAGAGCATTTCTGCTTCTCCTGACATGACTTTTCGATTTCTTTGGGTAGAGCTCTTAGGAGGGATGAAAATAGAATGGCTGCTAGAAAACTTGTGAGAAAGCCTGCTGTAGGCTAGATTTATTTACTAGATAACATCTAGTGCAAGTAACTTGCAGCCTGCCTTACACTGAAGGCTCAACGTTTCTCTGTCTGTCACTGAAATTCAATTTACAGGT
>JAVTVJ010001312.1:0-64497 GCA_034509425.1 Eopsaltria australis | reverse complement strand
GGATGTGTGGGGTTAGTACAGCGGGGGTCAGTGGGTCAGTGCAGGGGGACAGTGCAGGGGATCAGTGGGGTCACGGCAGTGGAATAGTGCTGGGGGCATCAGTGGGGTCAGTGCAGGGATCAGCTCGGGGGGGGCAGTGGGTCAGTGCAGTGGGGCAGTGCTGGGGGGAGGTCAGTGGGGCAGTGCAGGGGGTGAGAGCAGTGGGGAGCAGTGCAGGGGGTCAGAGGGTCGGTGCAGGGGGACTGGGGGGGTCAGTGCAGGGGGTCGGCGGGTCAGTGTGGGGTCAGGGGGGGCAGTGGGCCAGTACAGGGGTCAGTACGGGGCCGGGGGCCCGGCGGGCCGTGCAGCCCCCGCAGCGCCGGGCCCGGGAGCGGGGCCGGGGGCCGGGGGCGGTGAGGGCGGGGGTCCCGCCGAGGGGGTCGAGCCGGGCCAGTTTCTGTCCCCGCTGTGTCCCGGCAGCTGCCGGCCCCGCTCCTGCCCCAAACTCCGCTCCTCCGGTGCGCCGTTATCCCCGGTGTCCCGTTATCCCTGACGGTTCCGTTCTCCCCGGCGGTCCCGTTCTCCCCGGAGCTCCGTTATCCCAGTCCCTTCTCCCCGGCAGCTCCGTTATCCCAGGCACTCCCGTTATCTCCCTCTGTCCCGCTCCGGGCGGCTCCCGCTGCCGCCGCCCCCGCCCTGGCCCCGACGGGCGGCTCCTCCCGTCCCCCGGCTCGGACCCCAGCCCGGCGGGGACCCCCGGCCGCGGGACCCCCGGCCCCTCCCGGTGCCCCTGCCCCGCACTCACCCCGGGGCATGGCGCGGCGGCGGCGGCGCGGGGCCGGGGCGGCAGCAGCAGCAGGAGGACGAAGAGCAGGACGAGGAGGAGGAGGAGGAGGAGGAGGAGGAAGTCTGCGGCCGCCTCCTCCGCCGCCCCGGGCGGTCCCGCGGAGAAACTTCCCCCGCCGCGCCCGGCCCCCCGCGCCCGCCGCTTCCTTCCTCGGCCCGGGCCGGTCCCGGGGCCGGGGCAGCGCAGCCCCTGCGCCCTCCGCCATCGCCCCGGGCTGCGGGCACCGGCACGGGAATGCGGGCTGGGGTGCGGCGGGTGTGGAGCAGGACCCCGGGGCACGGCCCCCCGGGACCGCCCCGGGCAGGGACTGCAGCCCCCGAGGGACCCTCCTGCTTCGCCGGCTGCCTCCGACCCCCCACCCCTGACCCCACCTCTGACCCCCCAACCCCACTCCTGGCCCCCCCATCCCTGGCACCTCCCAACCCGCGACCCCTGAGACTCCCCCCGACCCCAGCGCTGGGGACAGGGACACACCGGAGCGGCCACTGCCAGCCCAAGGGGACCGGAGCTCCGGGGGGCGCAGGGAGGTCACGAGGGAGGGGCGCCGACCCCACTCGGGGCTCCCTGGGGACTCGGGGGCTGATGGCAGTGGGGGGGGGGTGACACCCCCTGCCCTGGGGCTGCCTCGGGGTGTGGGTGGGGATGGGGTGACAGCACGGTGGGGACCAGCTGCCCCTGGGGGAACTGGGGCTGCCCTGCTGCACCCCAAGGGGGAACAGGGGGGTCCCGAGGGTCCTGCGGGGGTGCCCCCCCCGAGCTGTGCTGGGCCAGGGCCAGAGGAGCCCGAGTGCTCTGAGGGTCCCCCAAGCTGGGAGTCCCCATAAGGGCCAGGTCCCCCCAACAGCAGCCGCAGCCCATGAGGGTCCCTGGGGCAGGAGGGGCTTGTGGGGTCACCCGGTGATGGAGGGGAGGCAGCTCCCAGGAGCGAGTGGCCTGTCCCCATCCTCATCTCGGGGTCTGCAGGTGTGGGACCCCCTGCCCACAGCCGGCATCTTCCCCAGTGCCAGCACAGGGACCGGGACTGGCACCCAGCAGAGCCCCCAGAGCCTGGACATCAGCCAGCCCCGTGTCCCAGCTGGGCCCTGGCCGGGGGTCCCCACCAGGGGCCAGCCCAGGACCCACATCCCAGAGTGGGGGCCCTGGCGGGGAGGAGCTCCAGCGACAAGGGTGTCACTGCTCGGAGCACCCCGGCCAGAGTGGGACAGGGTGTGAGGGGTGGGACAGGGTGTGAGGGGTGGGACAGGGTGTCACCTCCCCGTGGGCCCCGGCCACTGGTGACACCAGTCCAGGATGCCACTGGGAGCACGTGGCCCTGGAGGTGTCACAGCTCTAGGAGGTGTTGAAATTTCCTCAAACCCCACAGCGAGCAAGAAACCACGTGCTGGGACCTCAGAAGGTCTGCGCACAGAGCAGGGCTGCTGTGACACCTTGGGGTGCTCTGAGGGGCCGGGGCATGTGACATGTCGGGGTGTGGGACACCTCAGGGTGCTCTGACGTGCTGGGGTGCTGTGACAGACCCCTCTGGGCCCGAGGTGGGTTCCTGTGACGTGTCCCTGTCCCATGTCCCCTTTCCCGTGTCCCTGGGCCGTGTCCCTGTCCTGTGTCCGTATCCCGTGTCCCTGTTCCTATCCCTGTCCCTATCCCGTGTCCCTGTCCGTGTCCCTGTCCTGTGTCCCTGTCCCATGTCCCGTATCCCTGTCCCTGTCCCTGTCCCGTGTCCCGTGTCCCTATCCCATGTCCCTGTCCCTGTCCTGTGTCCCTGTCCCTGTCCCGTGTCCCTATCCCATGTCCCTGTCCCTTGTCCCGTGTCCCTATCCCATGTCTCCTGTCCCTGTCCCGTGTCCCTGTCCCGTGTCTCGTGTCCCTGTCCCGTGTCCCTATCCCATGTCCCTGTCCCTGTCTCGTGTCCCTGTCCCTATCCCATGTCCCTGTCCCGTATCCCTGTCCCGTGTCCCTGTCCCTGTCCCGTGTCCCATGTCCCTGTCCCTATCCCCGTCCCTATCCCGTGTCCCATGTCCCTGTCCCTATCCCATGTCTCCTGTCCCTGTCCCGTGTCCCTGTCCCGTGTCTCGTGTCCCTGTCCCGTGTCCCTATCCCATGTCCCTGTCCCTGTCCCTGTCCCTGTCCCGTGTCCCTATCCCATGTCCCTGTCCCTGTCCCTATCCCGTGTCCCGTGTCCCCTGTCCCTGTCCCTCCCCTGCCCTGCAGTTCCCAGCTCTGGCCGCCAGGTGTCGCTGCGGGCCAGCGCCGCGCGCAGGGGGCGGGGCCATGGGCACGTGCCCTCCCCGTTGGCCCCGCCCTCTGTGGGCGTGTCCCGCCGGGCCCTGGCCCCGCCCCCGTCAGCGCGCGCGCGGCGCCAGGGCCCGGTGCGTAGCGCGGCGCGCGGGGGGGGAGCGGGCGAGACCACCGCGCCCGGCAGGGGGGGACGGGGCTGTCCCGGTACCGGCGGAGCGCGGTTTCCCGGGAGGCGCCGCCGCGGGAAGGCGGCGGAGGGACGGGGCGGGCCGGGGAGCCGGCAGCGGAGGCGGCGGGGAGCAGAGTTATCCCGGGAGAGAGGCGGGGATACCCCGGGAAGAGACCACTGCGGGCGGGGGGAGCGGGGCTGTCCCGGGAGAAACCACTGCGGCGGGGGGAGGCCGTGCTGGGAGAGACCACTGCGGGCGGGGCGGGGGGGCGGAGGGTTCCGGTGGCCGGTGCGCGGCCGCGGCTGGCGGCGGTGCCGGGATAACAGCCGGGATAACAGCCGGGATAACCGGGATAACCCGGGTGACCGGGACACCCCGCGGGCCCCCAGCCGGTGCCCATGCCGAGGAGCAGCTGACGGCGGCGGGGACGCGGAAATGGAGCCGCGGCCGGGCCGGGCCGTGCGGGCGCTGTGCGGCCTCTTCCTCCTGCTGCTGCTGCTGCTGCTGCATCCCGGCCGCGCCGAGCGCGCCCCCGGCTCGCACCTGGACGACTCGGCCATCGCAGGTGAGCCCCCGGGCCCGCACCCCGGGCCCCCCGCCCTGCCACCGCCCGCCTCCTTTGGGGCCATTCCTCGAGCGTTCAGCGATCCCCGGCCCGGCCCCGCTTCGGGACCCGCACAACCCGCGGGTGTCATTGCAGCTCCTTGGGTCAAAAGTTTGGCATTTCGGCTCGTTTCGAATGCTGCGCCCTTCCCTAAAGCGCGCGGGCTGGGAGCGGTTCGCGGGGTATAATGTTATACCATTATAACATGAACATTGTCCGTGGTGTTTTACGCGTTTGCCCCGTGGCGATGAGAGCCTGGCAGGGAGCTGGGGAGCTGGGAGCCGAGCGTTGCGGGGCTCGCTTGTTTTTAAGGACGTTCCCAGGTGTGGCACCCGCAGCCCCGTGTCCCCTCCGCCTGGGGAGCCCGGGCAGCACAGCCCTGGCGCCGGGCTCTCTGCTGGCCCTGTTTCCATCCCGGCCGGAGCAGCCGAGCCCCGGGACCCTGCGGGTTCCCTGCTGGCTCCTCCGTGGGCTGCGTGTCCTTGTGGCCGTGCCCGAGGTCAGCGCTGGCCCCGCTCCATCCACCCCGCCGTGACCTTTGGCAGCGGCCCGGGACCCCCAGCCCGCCCGGGGCCCCCAGCCCGCCCGGGGCCGTGTGCGGGCTCAGCCCCGAGGGGCCGGGGCCGGGAGCAGCTCCGGGCTCCGGGAATGCCGAGCCCCGCTCGCTGCTCCGCTCCCGGGACCCCCGAGCCGCCCGCACCGCGGTCCCGGCACAGCGCGGGGCTTGGGGACAGCGGGAAGGGTTTGCTTTGGGGTGTGAGAGCAGGGCCGGGCTGCAGCTCAGGGGGGGTTGGGTGCAGGGGATGGTGTTTGGATGGTGTTGGGTGTTAGGGTGTTGGATGGTGTTAGGTGCTTGTTTGGGTGTTGTTGGATGGTGTTTGGGTGTTGGCTGTTTGGACGATGTTTGGGTGATGTTTGGATGGTGTTGGGTGTTGGGTGTTGTTGGATGGTGTTGGGTGTTTGGATGTTGGGTGTTTGGATGGTGTTGGATGGTGTTTGGATAGTGTTGTGTGTTTGGGTGTTGGGTGTTGTTGGATGGTGTTTGGGTGAGAGGCGCTGCAGCGGCTCCGGGCAGGGCTGGGCTCTGTTGGTGGGAGCAGGGCATGGATCAGGCTATGGAGCTGTGGGATGGGCAGGGCCATCGCAGCTCGGTGTGTGAGCCCCGGGCAGGGAGGCAGCGCTGTCCCGGCCGGGGATGGCCTCTGTCACTCCTGACTGCTGTCCCCGGCCTCTGTCACTCCTGACTGCTGTCCCCGGCCTCTGTCACTCCTGACTGCTGTCCCCGGCCTCTGTCACTCCTGACTGCTGTCCCCGGGCTCCTCATCCCCTCTCCCTGCGCTCCCAAACCCTCGGGCCGCTTCCCATCCAGCCTGCTCCGCTCAGGAAACTGGATCTCTGCAGTCCTTCTGAAGCCAGGTTTGTGCCTCCAAGGAATTTCCAGCGCAGTTATTTTTGGAGGCCCTGCAGAAGTGTGGCAGCCTGGGTGATTCAGCTGCTGGCTCCGCTCTTGGTGCAGCCCCGGGGCTCCATCCGTGCCCCCGAACGGCTGCTCCTGCTGGACCTGTGCTTTGGCTCACTCTGGGCCGTGTTTTGGTCACTGCTGCCTTCCCAAACCTGCGAGGGGTTAGTGACTGGAGCCCCAAACGTGCAGGAATGTGCTCAGGGAGGGATTTGTGTCCCCTGCTCCGTGTCCCTTTCCGGGGCAGCCGGGAGGGCTCTGTCCCCTGTGCTGCCACAGCTCCGCGTGTGCTTTGAGCTCTCCGGGCCGCTCGGTTCTGAGCTCTCTGAGCTCTCCGGGCCGCTCGGTTCTGAGCTCTCTGAGCTCTCCTGGCCGCTCGGTTCTGAGCTCTCTGAGCTCTCCTGGCCGCTCGGTTCTGAGCTCTCTGAGCTCTCCTGGCCGCTCGGTTCTGAGCTCTCTGAGCTCTCCTGGCCGCTCGGTTCTGAGCTCTCTGAGCTCTCCTGGCCGCTCGGTTCTGAGCTCTCTGAGCTCTCCTGGCCGCTCGGTTCTGAGCTCTCTGAGCTCTCCTGAGGCTCTCCTGGCCACTTTCGGTTCTGGGCTCTCTGGGCTCTCCTGGCCACTCCGGTTTCTGGGCTCCTTGGGCTCTCTCTGAGCTCTCCTGGCCGCTCGGTTCTGAGCTCTCTGAGCTCTCCGGGCCGCTCGGTTCTGAGCTCTGAGCTCTCTGAGCTCTCCTGGCCGCTCGGTTCTGAGCTCTGAGCTCTCTGAGCTCTCCTGGCCGCTCGGTTCTGAGCTCTCTGAGCTGCTGCTGCTGCCGGTTCCCAGCAGGGATGTCCTCAGCCGGCACAGCACACACTTTTCCTGGTGTTTTCCCTGGAAGCAGAAGGTGTTGGCTGCTCGGTGTGAGGCACAGGTGAGTGTTGGACGCCGTTTTGAAAGTGAAAGCGCTCGTTTTTGACGCGTTTCCCAACGTGCAAAGGCGCTTGCTTTTTTTTTTTATTTTCTTTTTTAATTCTTTAATTAGGGTGGCAGGATTTTAATGATAAAATGTCAGCAGCAGGCAGGTTTCTCAGGCGATGCAGGGAGGTGTTTGCTGGGAGCAGAAGCCTGAGCTGCAGCACTTCTTTCCTCTGCACTCGGGGGATGCATCAGCAGGTTTTACAGAGGATTAGTGAGTGATCCCCGTTCCTGGGGTATTTCTTTTACGCCAGAGTTTGAAACGGGTGGGTTTATCCATGCAGGAAGATCAGAGTTGGTGACTGAACCCCGGGGAAAACCCGCTTTTCTCCTGGCTTTGACTCACTCAGAGGCGAATTGAGGCCTTAATCTTTGATCTCTAATCTTTTCCTGCCGGGATCAGATTGAAGTTCGCTTCCACTCGGCAGCCCCGGAGCCATTTCCCAGGGGGCGGGGGTTTGGAGCCCAGGCCGGGCACAGGGAGCCTCTCCCAGCCCCTGGGCTCGCCCCAGGCCGGGTTTGGGATCCCCCAGGCCGGGTTTGGGATCCTGCAGTGCCTGTGCCTGTCACAGGATGTGTGACGGCCCCATTGTTTGCACCCGCCCTGGTTATTTTTAGCCCGAATTTGTCAGGCTGCAGCCCGGCCCTGGGACCTTTTCACACCCCCTAAAAGGGGCAAATGAAGCTCCTCAGGGACTTGCAGGGATTTTTTTCCTCCCCTCTTTCTGCTCATTTGCAGTAATCTGGCTGTCGCCCCAATCAGCCAGGTTTTGGTCCTTTTTCTGGTCCTTATCAGAAACCCTCCGGGGCTGTGGCCAATGTTTTACACAAGTTTCATGTGAGCCATCAAAAACGTGACCCATTGTTTGGCTCCAAAGTCTTAACTTTCATCACATTTAAAATACTAGCCTTGCTCAGTTGGCTCTTCCTCCTGAAATCCCATCACCTGGAGCCAGTCTGTGGGATTTAGGGTTATTGTTCATTTAATTGTGCAGGTGGGCGCTTCCAGGTGCGTTTGTAGGAGATCCCAGGGAAACTGTGGAGAGGTGGGGATTTGCATGGCTGGGGTTCATCCCTGGTTGAATGGTGACACCTTCCACCTGCACACCCAGCCCTGCCCCATGTCCCTGCAGTGATGTGGGAGTGGTGTGAGCCTGCATTGCCCTGAGCCTGATCTCGTTTTGTGTGGAATTCCTTCCTGTGCTCCGGCATCCACAGGGATCGGGGCTGCGTCTCCATGCCTGGGGCCTCGTGTGGATCCCCGTTCTGGCATCCCCGAGGTGAGTCAGGGATCATGGCAGGGGTTTTCCCCGTCTCTCAGCAGTTCAGAGATGAGCTCTGGGTTGTGTGTCGGGATTGAGGCAGTTTTGGGTGATGTGGAGCTCGTGTGTTGGGGGTGCTGAGGGCTGCACTCCAGTGCAGGGCTGGCACAGGTTTGCTGGCTTTTCCTCTTTCTCTTCCTTTCTCCTTCTCCTGCTTCCCTGTCTGGATTCCTTGATCACAACATTTGTTGAGTTGTCTTTGCTGTTGTCTAAGTGACTTAAGAAACAAGTTAAAAAGCCATCCTGATGGTGTTGGTGTCCAGAGCTGGAGGGCTGAGCCCAGGGCCGTTTCTGTGTTTGCCTGGGACCCCTTGGGCTGCCCCCAAACCCTGTGGGACAGTCAGGGTGGGAAGGGGCTGCAGCCACAGGCTGGGAGCTTTCACTGGTTCCAAAGGCAGAGAACATCCATTTCTGGGTGAGGAGGCTGTGCCCAGGCCCTGTCTGTCCGTGCCATCCCAAGGCCCAGGGGCTCATTGGAAGTGAATCCCTGGCTGCAAAACCTCTGCCTTGGGGAGTGATGATGGCTTGGGGCTTGAAACTTGCAGTGGAAGCTTTTGGCATCTGAGCAGGACGGGGCCTCAGTGGAGCCTTTGGAAGCTCAGTGATGGCTCCTCCTGCAGGGTGGGAGCAGGGCTGGCTCTCCCTGATCCCCCCGGCTGAACCCTTGTGTGCCTGAGGGAACAAACACGGCACTGGTGCAGCTGCTGGGTTTGGGTCACCACGATCCCTGTCCAGGCTCTGTCCCTTTGCCAGAGCTGCCTCTGGAGAGGTCAGGCAGGGTCTGTGATGGTCACTGGGATGCTGTGGATGGTTGGGTGATCCTGGAGATCCCAGGAGGTCAGGCAGGGTCTGTGATGGTCACTGGGATGCTGTGGATGGTTGGGTGATCCTGGAGATCCCAGGAGATCAGGCAGGACCTGTGATGGTCACTGGGATGCTGTGGATGGTTGGGTGATCCTGGAGATCCCTGGAGGTCAGGCAGGGTCTGTGATGGTCACTGGGATGCTGTGGATGGTTGGGTGATCCTGGAGATCCCAGGAGATCAGGCAGGGTCTGTGATGGTCACTGGGATGCTGTGGATGGTTGGGTGATCCTGGAGATCCCTGGAGGTCAGGCAGAGTCTGTGATGGTCACTGGGATGCTGTGGATGGTTGGGTGATCCTGGAGATCCCTTCCAGCCTTTGTGATTCCAGGGTTCTGTGCTCTCCATGCCCTCCCAGTGCTGTGGGAGCAGAGCCAGGGCAGGATCTCATCCCGATGCTGCTGTGCTGGGCTCCTGCAGGCCCTGCTGGATCCCAGGTGCCCGAGCTCCTTCCCTGGAGGAGCTCCTGCAGCCCATCCTTCCAGGGGCCTGGAGCAGCTCATGGGACACAGTGACCTGCTGGGCTCCCCCTGCTTTGGTAAAATGCCTTTTAGAGGAGGTTTTGCTGTTAAATTGATTGCTCTGAGGGCTGCCCGTTCCCTGAGCAGAAGTTGCACCTGTGAGTAGCAGCTTTGAGCTGGGCAAGGGAGGCAAAGCAGTTGTGGGAATGCTTGGAGGGCTCTCTCTGCCAGGGAATAATCCATGTTCTTCCCCAGCTCAGCTGGGAGCCCCGGTGGATTGCACAGCCTTGGCTTCCTTTGGAATTAAACTCATCTCGAGGAATTGCCATTCTGAGAGGTGGAAAAATTGTGTTTTGGCAGCAAACTGGCCTCATGTGGAGGAGGAGGAGGAGGAGGAGCAGGGCTGGCTGGGCAGCACTGGGGCTGCTGGGGAGCTCCTGGCTCCCTGCAGCTCATTCCCTTCCCTGCTTGGCCCAGGAACTTGGAGAGAGGAGCTTAATTTAATTTCTTGATGGATTCATTTATTTACTCCCTTGGGAAGCAGCTCTCTCCGTGTCTCCTGTGCCCCTCGGGTGGTCCCTTCCCTTGGGAGCTGCTGGGGCTGGGGGGAGCTGGATCTCCTGCCCCAAATCAGGCTTTTGGGATGGCCTTTCCCACGGTGGGGCAGGGATAAACACATGCCCGTGGGCAGTCCAGGGCAGCAGTCCCTGTGTCCTTTGCTCTCAGGAGGGGATGGGGCAGTGAATGTGTGAGGAAGGAGCCTCCTGACATCCCTGGTGCTGCAGCCGCAGGGTCTGGGGTGCTTTGGTGCTCCTGGAGTGGAGCCTCATCCCAAAGGGAGCAAAAGGAAAAGCACTTTGCTTTCCTCTGGCCTGCTCAGTTGGTGTTTGGCTCATGGGCTGCCTGGGGGTGTTGGGACATCACAATTCCCTGTGAGAGCTCTCTCTCCTGTGGCAGGGCTTGGAGGGATGGGAGAGTGTCTGGGGACAGCCCAGGGGAGCTGAGGTGCCCTGCAGTGAGGGGGAGTTCATCATCTGCCTGGGGTTAGGGGAGGGAAGGGAGCTCAAGGCCATCCTGGTGTAATTCCACAGGGATTTAGCATTGGAAGGGGCTGCCCAGGGAGCTTTGGAGCCGCCATCCCTGCAGGTGGCCAAGGAAGGGCTGGAGGTGGCACTCAGTGCTCTGGGCTGGGGACAAGGTGGGGACAGGGCCCAGCTGGGACTGCATGGGCTGGCAGGGCTTTGCCAGCCTCAGGGATTTGGGGATTCTGTGATTTGTTAGTTAGAAATCCCTTTCTGTGAGCAGGTGGCTGAAAAGCAGCCCTTTTCCCTGAGGTTCCCTGTCCCACTTGGAGGCTGTGCTGATGGAAGAGGCGCTGGCAGTGCCTCGTGTCCCTGGTGGTTCCAAGCCCAGGGTCAGTGCCAGGCCTGGGCACCCTTTGGTGCTGGACTGTGCCCAGCCTGGCATTCTGCTCCCCAGAGCCCTAATTGCACAAACTTACTCCTGTTAAGAAAGCTGTTTTCATCATTAATTAGCTTTGCTTTAAATCCGGAGAGGGAGAAATAAACTCCTGAGCAGGCAGGAGAGTTGTGGCTCTCCCTGGGCAGCTCTGGGATTCCCCCTGGAAAGGCCCTTTGGGACCAGGGGGGTTCCTGATCCCGGCTGCTCCTGCTGTGGGGTGAAGGGCTGGGAACCCCCCTGCCCCCAGCAGGAGAAGGGGATTCCATCACCCCCCCTGTGTCAGTCAGGAGCTACTGGGGAGAAATCCTTCCCTGGCAGGGTGGGCAGGCCCTGGCACAGGGTGCCCAGATTTGCTGGGGCTGCCCCTGGATCCCTGGCAGTGCCCAAGGATGTCCAGGCTGGACACTGGGGCTGGGAGCAGCCTGGGACAGTGGGAGGTGTCCCTGCCCGTGGCAGGGTCCCTTTACAGTCCCTTCCAGCCCAAACCAGTGTGGGATGCTGTGAACAGTGGGGGTTTTGGCCTCGTTTCTGCCCTCTCCCTGTTACCAGGTGCAGCCCTGGCACCTGCTGCTCCCCCTCCTGCTCTCCAGACTCTTTGCTGCTGGGATTTGGGGATGTTTCCTGCGGGGGCAGCGCTGTCGTGCTGAGTCCTCTGCTCTGCTCCCGTGGCTGATCCAAGCTGGGCTCTCTGGAGCACTTTAATTTTCCCTCACCTTCCTTTCCCCAGCCCCTGCAGCCGTTCCTCATTAATCTCCTGGCACCTCCAGGGCTCCAGTTCAGCTTTAGGAGCTGGTGCTGGTGGGGATGAAGGGCTCTTTAATTAAAGCCATTACTCTGTCACTGCTGCAGCACAGGGGAGCCTTGAGGAGCTCCTGCCTCACGCTGTGCCTGTGCCAGGGCCTGCCCACCCTCACAGGGAACAATTCTGCCCAATCTCCCACCCATCCCTGCCCTCTGGCACTGGGATCCATTCCCTGGCTCCTGTCCCTCCATGCCTTGTCCCCAGTCCCTCTCCAGGTCTCCTGGAGCCCCTTCAGGCCCTGCAAGGGGCTCTGAGCCCTCTGCAATAATCCTAATAATGCAATTAATGATAAGGAGTGATGGCAGGACTGTGCCCAGGAGCTTTTCCAGGCAGTCCTGGCCGAAGTCCCCGGCTGTGCAATCGATGGAAAACCTTCAGAGGAGCATGAGGAAGTCATTAGGGAGCTGCACGTGGTCCTGTCCCTGGATTGTCCCTGCCTGCTTGTTTTCCCTCCATGAAATAGTACCAGGGTGCTTGTTTGTTTGGATTATGGACCTATTTTTAAGTAACCTATTTTTTCCACTTTGGAAAATGCATTAACTCACTTTGTGTCACGGGCATCTGTGGAGTTTGACTTTGGGAACCACCAAGTGCTCCTTGGGAGTCTCTCACCAGCCTCAGTGGTTGCCTCTGGCACGTGGCTATATATTTATCTATATTTTTTTATCTCCATCTTGCTGAGGCTTGCTCTAAGAGCCACGGGCAGGGTCCACAGAGGCAAATGGAGCATTTCCTTGGAAGTGCACTTTATCCCACCAAGGAGCTCTGCGTGCTCTCAGTCCCAGCATCCCTTCACCTCCTCTGGAGTTTGGAAATTGCTGATCCCAGCAGCTCTCAGAAAGTGGAAGCAGCAGCAATGCCGTTGGGAACGGGGATGTTTGGTAACACAAGCACACACGTTTTGCAGGGAAAGACGCTATTTTTGTAGCCAAGTGTTTGTTTTTCCCTGAAGGATGGAGTTTTAAGGTCAGTTTAGTTCTTCTCTGCAGGTCTGAGGCTCCGAGGCCGTAAATTGGGCCGTTCTGGGAGGATAAAAACACAATAAACAGGAGAACTTGAGGAATGTTCCTCTCTGAGTTACAAAGGAACAGCTTGCTGGTTGGAACAGCCTGCCCCTTCCCAGGCAAGGGAGGCTTTGGATTGCAGGGAAGGGAGGAATAATTCAGGATTAAAGCTGCTAAGCAATGCGTGTGTTTAGATCTGTAAGAGTGCCAGGACATAATTAATGGGTGAGTAAGCCAAAGGGAAAAAAAGTTATTTTTTAACTGGATAGAGATGGATGGAGGACAGAACCTGATTCTTGGGGGGACAGAAATAATTGTGGAAGTGTTCTGCTCCCAGCAGCTGCTGCTGTTCAGGGTGCCTGGGTGGGTTTGTTTCAGCTGCTTGGCAGTGGGAAGGCAAAAATCCAGGTTTGGCACCTCGTGCTGGCCTGGAGGCCTCGTGCTTGTCATGGAGCAGCTCCAGGACTGCAGGTGAGGTGAGGAGACCTCCAGGCCAGGCAGGCTGGGAGGGTCATTCCCTCTTAATCCTGTGTGGTGGCTCTTCCCACCTGCTGGGGCTGGGCTCAGGGCTTGCTGTGAGGGGAGTGATCCCACCTCAGATCCTCCTGGAGCCCCGCAGCTTCCTCCTCTGGTTGGCATTCCTGGAGCTGGGTGTGAGTCCAGGATTGAAGTCTTGGTGGGGAAATGGCTGATGAGAGGTCTGAGCACCTTGGAGCCTTTCAGGAAGGTGACAGCAGTTCTGTGTTCCTGGGATTTCAGTGGGTCTGGCCTGCAAACTGCAAAATCAGGAGGAGATTTTGTTCTCTTCTCAGACCTGTGGAAAGGATCAGGAAGGGAATGCGTGTCCATGCCTTTCTCTGTGGGATGTGTGGGTGCAGGTGACTCTGCCTGGGGGCCCAGGTTGGTTTGTCCCCAGCCAGGACTGGGGCACAAACCCAGCACAGGCAGTGATGCTCCCAGGGGGTTTGGGGCTTGGATTGTGCCAGGCTCTGCCAGGGCAGCCCCATCTCTGCTCCGTGCCCAGGGTCTCAGAGGTTTTGGCTTCCCAGCTCCCTCCCGTCGCCCAGGCTGTGGGTGGGACCCTGTGCTGCAGTGCTGGGAGGATGAAGAGCTTCCTCAGCTTCATCAGGGATGGCAGATGGAGGTGGCACTCCTGCAGCCTGGCCTGCTGAGGCGAGAGTCAGTTAATTAAGGTAATTAAGGTGTGTCCTGCAGGGCCTCTGGATGGAAGAGGACGTGCTCCGAAAGTGTGAAACTGGGAAGTGTGGAAAGTGACTTGGAGATGCTGATGGTTTTGTGGGAATGGAGGTGGCAGCACACCTGGCAGGGGGATCTCTTGGTGGGGCACTGATGGGGACTGTCCCCATCCCATCCCAAGGCTGTTCTCATCCCACCACTGCTGCTGTCCCCATCCCATCCCAAGCACTGCCCTCCTGGCCCCTGCTCCTGCTGCTCTCAGAGTTTCTCAAGGGCCACGCTGTTTCCTGGAGATTTGCACTCTGGGTTTTGGAGATAAGCAGGTTTTCCTGTTCCTCATGTCATTGGCTGTGTCATTAACACAAAAAGAGGGTGGGAGGGGGTGTTTGGGGGCACTCAGTGCTGTTCTCCCCCACTGCAGGATGATTTCCAGAGTTTTCCTGACAGCAGTTGGTGTGAGAAGTGGGGTTGCTGGTTGTTTTGTCTCCCATCTTTTATTATTCCTCTTGGGAAAGGAGAAAAAATGTTTCAGTCTACAGAGGGTGAGGCTCAACCCTTGGAGTTTGTCATGTTGGAGCAGGAGCCGTGATGGGCATGTCTGGCATTGCTGTGCCATCCTGTGAGATGGGGATCTTCAAAGGCTGCCTGGATGGAGCAGTGCTCGCCCTGCCACCCCTCCCTTCCTGCAGGCTGGCCTGGGGGATGCTCCTGGGACAGGGACAGGGGACAGAGCTCGGGGCAGGGGACAGGGCAGAGCTCCAGGACAGGGGACAGAGCTCCAGGACAGGGGACAGAGCTCCAGGACAGGGGACAGAGCTCCAGGACAGGACAGAGCTCGGGGCAGGGGACAGAGCTCGGGGCAGGGGACAGAGCTCCAGGACAGGGGACAGAGCTCCAGACAGGGGACAGAGCTCCAGACAGGGGACAGAGCTCCAGGACAGGACAGAGCTCGGGGCAGGGGACAGAGCTCCAGGACAGCTCAGAGCTCCAGACAGGGGACAGAGCTCCAGACAGGGGACAGAGCTCCAGGACAGGGCAGAGCTCGGGGCAGGGGACAGAGCTCCAGGACAGGGGACAGAGCTCCAGGACAGGGGACAGAGCTCCAGGACAGGGCAGAGCTCCAGGACAGCTCAGAGCTCCAGACAGGGGACAGAGCTCCAGACAGGGGACAGAGCTCCAGACAGGGGACAGAGCTCCAAACAGGGGACAGAGCTCCAAACAGGGGACAGAGCTCCAGGACAGGGGACAGAGCTCCTCATTGCTGGCCGGAGCCTCTGGCTTTGGAGGCCTTGTCCAGCTGGTTTGTTTTTCATCCCAGGGCTATTTTCAGCTGCTCAGCCTAACAAGGTGAAATGGCTGAGATGCTTTCCCGTTCCCTGGGACTCTGCTGGGAGGAGGTATCCTGCTATCCCACCATCCCAGCTCATCCCATCCTCCTGCTATCCCACTGTCCCACTGTCCCAGCTCATCCCAGCCAGGGTCTCCACACACAGCACCTTTGGCTCCTCGCTGTGCTGGCACCACTCAGGGTTTTGGAAGAGCCTTTTTGGCTCTACACAGGCACCCTGAGCACAGGGAGCCCCAAATGCCAGCAGTGTGGTGTCCCTGGTGCCCTCCCGAGAGGCTGAGGTTGGGAGCATGGGGAGGATCCAGGGCCCAGGCGAGCTCTGCGTGGGAGAAGCAGCAGGAAAGGCAGGGATCAGCACAGGCCTGCTGTGCCCACAGGGATGTGGGATGTGCTGCCAGGAGCATTGGGGCTGGGGTGGAGATTGCCTGAGGTGTAGGAAAAGGGGAACGTTTCACCCCAGCTCATCCTTATTCCCACTGAAAACGTGGAATGGGTTCATTCTGGTGATTCCTTTGGGATTGGGAGAAACTCCAGCTGCTGCTCACTCAGGGAACAGGAATTGTTAAACCAAACCCAGCTCTTGCTCCGTGGTTCAAACTCAGGTGGCTTCTCCAGCATCTGCCAAACACCTGCCCTGGGAATGTCCCTTCCAGCTCCTCAGAGTTCCTCACGGGCGCTGGGATGTTCAGCCTCCTGTTGCCAGGGCAGGATTAAAGTGCAGAGATGTCTCAAGGACCTCTCAGAGGGCAGTGGGGTGACCCAGCCTGTGACACATCCAGCATTCCTGGGAAGGCTGGGGGTTCACTGACCCCTGCCCTGCCTCTGGGACCTTCTGTCCTAAAGAAACAAGGGAATTTGTGCTGGGAAGAAGGAGGGAAAAGGTTTTATTGTTCAGTAGAGCCTTCGTGTGAGCGTTGGTAGAAATACTCGTGAAGGCTTTGGTGCACAAGGGGAGAAAGGGCTGGGTTTAGTGGAGAGGATCATGGAATTGTGTAGGTTGGAAAAGCCCTTGCAGAGTTCAACTGACCCCTGTCCCCAAGTGCCACATCCACAGGGCTGTTCACTCCCTCCAGGGATGTGATTCCATCCTTCTCTAGCAGCCTGGGCCACTTGTAGGTGGTTTGGACAAGAATTTTCAGGGAAGCTGCAGGGAAGTTCCCTGTTTGCAGCAGAGGAGGGAGGGAAGCTCATGGCTCCTTTTCCCCTTTATGCTGCTGCTGGAAGGAATATTTTCTGCCTGGAGGGTATAGAGTGGTTTTTTTTTTTTTTTTTCCTGGTTAATGAGGTATTGAAAAAGATCCAGAGGAGTCTGGACTCGTCTTCCTGAGTCACCTGTGTGTTTGTGTTAGGATTTGGCAGGAGCTTCCCTGGTAGCCAGAGTTATCCCTTGGGTAAACACAGCCCTTGAACGTGGCTGTGGCTGCTGCTGAGTCAGCACAGCCCAGCACTACAGAAATAACCCAGAATTTCACACTCTGACAGGATTTTTGCAGCCCAAAGTACCCAAGTGTTGCTGCTCAGACCCTGGGGCTGCTGCTCCTCCAGTCCTGGAAGAGCTGCAAGGAATTAGCCCTGAATAATGAGTTTAAAGAGTCAGATTTGGGTGAATGCAGAGCTCTTGGTAGATGGTTTGGTTTGCTGGTGCCTCCTTGGCTCTGGGAGAGGACAGGGGTTAGGAGGGATTTATCTGTGACCTAACGATGGCTAAACTTAGTCCTGTGTCCTGGCTGGGGGTGGGGGGAGTGCTGCAGGGGTGACACTTCTGCTCTTGGAAAGAAATACCACCAGTACAGCCAGTGGCTGTGTCCTGTGCTGGTACTGGTCAGGAGAGCTGAGAGAAACTCAGCTTCCATTTTTGGGTTTGGGGGAGATGTTTTCAGATCAGCTGATGTAGCCTGAGAACACCAGACTGAAAAAGTAACATTCATTTTTCTCCACAAATGCTTTTTTCCCTCCAGGTGAAGTTGCCAAAACTCTGGGCAAGTAAAACTTCCAGCCAGGAGATCCAGGGAGTGGGAATGGCTGGGATGGGCTCTGCTCTCCAACAGGAGCAGCAGCTCCAGCCCCAGAGTCCCCCTGCCCTGGGCTGACCCCACAGCAGAGCTGCTCCAGCCTGGGGGTCCCAGGTCCCAGTGCAGGAGGGACCTGGAGCTGCTGGAGAGAGCCCAGAGGAGCCCTTGGAGCTGCTCCAAGGCTGGAGCCCCTCTGGAGCCAGGCTGGGAGAGCTGGGGCTGCTCACCTGGAGAGGAGAAGCTCCAGGGAGAGCTCAGAGCCCCTTGCAGGGCCTGAAGGGGCTCCAGGAGAGCTGGAGAGGGACTGGGGACAAGGCATGGAGGGACAGGAGCCAGGGAATGGCTTCCCAGTGGCAGAGGGCAGGGATGGATGGGAGATGGGGCAGGAATTGTTCCCTGGCAGGGTGGGCAGGCCCTGGCACAGGGTGCCCAGATTTGCTGGGGCTGCCCCTGGATCCCTGGCAGTGCCCAAGGATGTCCAGGCTGGACACTGGGGCTGGGAGCAGCCTGGGACAGTGGGAGGGGTCCCTGCCATGGCAGGGGTGGCACTGGGTGGATTTCTGTGTCTCTTTCAAGAAGAGAACAGGTCCAGGTTTTTTTAGGATTTAACTTTTAAGCTGTTCATGACAATAGTGATCTTCTGTTAAGTCTCTTTTTTTTTGTGCAGTAATGAAAATATTTTATTTTTAATTTGCTCATGGAAAGCTGCTGTTTTCTCAAGTTTGGTGGTTGATGTCATGCAGAGTCTTGGTCCCTCCCACACGTGTTTGGGAATCCAAATCTTTTTAAATAAGTCAAGGCCACTTGCTCTGATTTGCAGCACATCTCCGAGGCAGGCTCAGCTCTCTGGAAGCTGTGCTGGGCTATAATTAACCTCCAGTAAACCAAGTGTTCTGTGTTCCCTGGACTCTGTGCTGGATCCTGGGATGGTCCCAGACTCTTCCAAGCTGCTGTTGGATCCAGCTGGAGCTGTCTGCTCTGTGTGTTCCACACTCTGAGTGCTTTGCAGCTCCTTGTGACAGAGCTGTGATTCCAAGGGCACTGATCCCAAGGGGAACATCCCCAGTGCAGCTCAGGATGGAGTGGGGTCCTGCTCCCTGAGCCCCCTCTGGGCACACACAGCTCTTTATCTGTCCTTCGTGCTCCAGGGCTCTGCCAGGGCCCTGAGAGGAGGCAGAACCATTGTAATCCCAACCCAGAGCTCCAGCTCTGCTGGGAATGGCTCAGGGAGAGACAGATCCATTGTAATCCCAACCCAGAGCTCCAGCTCTGCTGGGAATGGCTCAGGGAGATCCATTGTAATCCCAACCCAGAGCTCCAACTCTGCCGGGAATGGCTCAGGGAGAGAGAGAACCATTGTAATCCAAATCCAGGGCTCCAGCTCTGCTGGGAATGGCTCAGGGAGACACAGATCCATTGTAATCCCAGCCCAGAGCTCCAGCTCTGCTGGGAATGGCTCAGGGAGACACAGATCCATTGTAATCCCAGCCCAGAGCTCCAGCTCTGCTGGGAATGGCTCAGCCATGCACAGAGCTCCCACCTTCTGCCTCCATGTGCCTGCAGGATTTATGGAGTGCTGAGGAAGGTGCCTGAGGAATTTATTTGTTTGCCCTGGTGAGCTGCTCCAGGCACTGGCTGTGCTGTGGATTCCTGCCGGGGCCACCGGCTTTGGGGCCACAGCTCAGGAGCTCCCATCCCACCAGCCCTGCCATCCCCCTCTGGGTGATTTATCCCTCCCATTGAATCCCCGTGGGGCATTTTCATACCGAGGTGCTGGGTGTGGGAAGGATCTGTTTGTTCAGCTCCAGAGCTGGCAGGGTCCGAGGCAGCCCTGCTCACCTGGCTCTGTGCCTGGGGTGCTCTGAATGGCTCCTGGGATCCTGGGGTTCTGTGGGGAAAGCATCAGGCACGCTGGGATCTGGGCATGCAGTGAGCCTTGGGCAGGTGGGAATAGCACCTGGAACCCCCATCCCACAGCCCTGGGGCCTGAGGGGCACTTGGGGCAGCAAAAGGTGCAGGTACGTGGTACAATGGGCAGAGGGCAGGGATGGATTAGGAATTCTTGGGCAGGAATTGTTCCCTGGCAGGGTGGGCAGGCCCTGGCCCAGGGTGCCCAGATTTGCTGTGGCTGCCCCTGGATCCCTGGCAGTGCCCAAGGATGTCCAGGCTGGACACTGGGGCTGGGAGCAGCCTGGGACAGTGGGAGGTGTCTCTGCCATGGCACGGGTGGCACTGGGTGGGCTCTGAGCTCCCTCCCAACCCAAACCAGTCCGGAATTCCATGGTTGGGCTGTCACAGTCTGGCTCCTGGTGCCTGGGGTTTGGAAAACTGCCCCTTTCCTGCCCCAGCCTCCCCTAAAACCGACTCCTCTCCGCACAGGGCTGGGGACAAGGGCACATTCCAAACCCTGCAGTGCCTCTGCAGCTGCCTGGGGGAAGCCACAGCTAAATCATGGCTTAGGAATGATGGGGAAAAGATGAGCTGCCCAAATCTGCTCAAATTTGAGGATTTTCTGCACATTCTACACGCCGTGTTCCCAGGTGACGCTGGGCAGGCTCAGGGAGGGTTAAGCTGGGTTTATCACAGGCAGTGGAGCAGCAGCTGTGGTGGCACAGGAGCTGGGCTCAGGAAAGGTTTGGGGGTTTCCTTCCTTGGGTTTTTGCTTACACAACGTCTGTTTAAAGTGCTGAACTGCAACAGGGCTTGTGTCACACCAGAGCTCTTCCCTGTGTGCTGAGGATGGAGAAAATGTTCTCCAAGGAGTTCCCAGCTTGTCTTTTAAAGCCTCTTTGTTACTGTAAAGGGCCCTGGAGGATTTTGGAAAGTCTGTGTTCAGGGAAAGGGCATCTGAGGTTTGGGATCACTCTGAAATCCCTGCTGTTCCTAAAGCACCAGTGCCCGTGTGTTTCCTGGTCCTCAGGGAAGCCAGGTGTGGCAGCTGCCTCTGCATGTGGATTTTCAGGCCAAAGGATGAGGTTTCAGGAGCTGCTGAGCTGATGGAATCAGAACTTGTTACAAGAAAGCATTCCCTCCTTCCCTCCTTTCCCTCCTTTCCCTCCTTTCCCTCCTTTCCCTCCTTTCCCTCCTTTCCCTCCTTTCCCTCCTTTCCCTCCTTTCCCTCCTTTCCCTCCTTTCCCTCCTTTCCCTCCTTTCCCTCCTTTCCCTCCTTTCCCTCCTTCCCTCCCTTCCCTCCTTCCCTCCCTTCCCTCCCTTCCCTCCCTTCCCTTCCTCCTCCCTCCCTTCTCCCTTCCCTCCCTTCCCTCCCCCTCCCTTCCCTCCCTTCCCTCCCTTCCCTCCCTTCCCTCCTTTCCCTCCTTTCCCTCCTTTCCCTCCTTTCCCTCCTTTCCCTCCTTCCCCCTTGACAGGAGAAGACAGATGGCCTCAGGCTGGGCCAGGGGAGGCTCAGCTTGGACAGCAGGAGCAATTTGCCCATGGAAAGGGAGCTCAGGCCTTGGCAGGGGCTGCCCAGGGAGCTTTGGAGTCCCCATCCCTGCAGGTGGCCAAGGAAGGGCTGCAGGTGGCACTCAGTGCTCTGGGCTGGGGACAAGGTGGGCACAGGGCCCAGCTGGGACTGCATGGGCTGGCAGGGCTTTGCCAGCCTCAGGGATTTGGGGATTCCCTTCTGGTTTTGGCAGCTCCTGCTCCCACCCCCAGGTTTTATGGCCCAGAGGTGACACCTCGTGTGTTGTCACCTTCTGGTGCCCCAGCACTGCTGGGACCCTGCTGGGATGTGGAGCCTCAGGGCTGCAGTGCTGCTCTTGGTCTGTGTCTGTTCTAGAAAGTTCCTCTTTCCTGATCAGAGAACAGCCACTTTAGGAGAGGTGTTTTTTGTCCAAGGGGTGAATCTCCCCTCTGTCTCCTCCCAAAGGAACGTTTCCATCTTCCAGTGTAGCAAAGCATAAAATTCCCAATTTAATCCTGGTTCCACAGTGACTCATTTCAAGACTTTCTTTTTAAATTGTTATTTTAGTAACAACCTTTTCAGTGAGGCAGCTCCAGGCAGGCAGGGCTCATTCACTGCCAGCACGGTGCTGCTCAGACCTGGGGGGGCTTCTCATTTTCCCATTGAATTCAAAACCAGCAGCTCTCTCTCTCTCTTTGGGGCAGAAGGATTAGGATTCAGGAGCACCTGCCTTGTACCAGCACGTTTGGGATCATTGCTGTTTGCCCATCCCATCCACAGATGATTTTTTTTTTTCTACCTGAGGGAGCGGCTGCAGCTGGGCCAGGAGGGATTTAGGGTGGATTTTAGGGCAAGGTTCTTCCCCCAGAGGGTGCTGGGCACTGCCCAGGCTCCCCAGGGAATGGGCACGGCCCCGAGGCTGCCAGAGCTCCAGGAGCCTTTGGACAGCGCTGCCAGGGATGCCCAGGCTGGGATTGTTGGGGGGTCTGGCACTGGGGGATCCCTGGGGGTCCCTCCCAGCTCAGGATATTCTGCGATTCTCTCATTCTCCTGGCCCTGATGTAACCCAAAGTGCTCATGTTTGGCTGGCAAGGAAGGGGAAATATTTAAAAACTGCTGTTTTCCTAATGTGAATGATCTCTGCCTGCTAAAACAGGGATTTGTTTCCATTTGTGCCTCTGGTGCTGTCCCTGAATTGCTGCTTTTCACACTCTGCTGCCCCGTGTGCTGCGTGTGCCCCCTGGCACTGCCTGGGCATGGGGAAATGGAGCACCTGGGGCTGGGGCTGATCTTTTATTGTGACACTCCGTGGAAAAAAGATGTGAGGGGTTTTGTGGAAGAACCTTTTTCCTCCCCACAGGCGAGTGGAGGTCGGGATTCCCCCTCGGGAGCGGGGTGGCCGCTGTCCTGCAGAGAGATGTCACTGTCCTCCTCTCTTACCTCTAGCCCCTTGTCCTGCCGTGCCACCGAGCTTGTCCCCTGTGGGCTCTGGTGGCATTCCCTGGCTGGGGCACTGCCCAGGCGGGGCCTGGCACATCCAGGGCTTTGTTCTTGTTCCGGGATTCCCGACTGTCACCGTTCTGTGCTGGAACCCAGCAGCTCTGTGAGCACCAAGAATAACAAAACTTGGCTTTTCTGCAGACTTGTGTTTGTCACAAGCTCCTTCCTCCCCCTGCTCCTTGCCTCCCCCTTCTTCCCCTGCCTTTGGCTTTCTCCTCCACTGTGTGCCAGGATCCACGTCTGCCTCGGGTCTCCCTTTGCTGCTGTCCTGATCCTTGTGGGAAGGGAATTACACAGGACAGTGGCTTTGCTTGGCCTTGGGGAAGCAGAGGGTAACAGGATCTCCAGGAAGGGATTTTCTTCCCAGAGAAGTCAAGGTGTGATGGTTGCAGGCTGTTGTTGAGGTTGGATATCGAGTTTGGGGTTAGGGATTTCCTGTGGGATCAGCTCTAGGAATCTGGGCACAGGCCGCACCTGGCCCTGGCAGGGCCTTGCCCTCTTGGAGTCCTGCTCTTCAGTGCAAGGGAAGGGCTTTGCTGGGAAAGGCAGGAGCTGCAGCAGGGCCGTGGCCACGGCGTGGGTGCTTTGGGAGCAGCTCATTCCTTGTGGCTGTAGGAAAGGCAGATTGTGCAGCGTGTGCCACGGCCAAGGCAGAGCCTGCTGTCACCCTGGTTCCTGCTCTCCAGGGCTCCTGGGAACATGGGGATCATCAGGGCTTGGTGAGGCACACGGGGGATAAATAAGGCTGAAATTGGGAGAAGCTGTCCTTGTACGGCAGCGTGGGAATGGTGCTGCTTCCCTTGGATTAATGACACAGCCGTGGGTCTGGGAGGGGACCAGGGGAGTCCTCGGAGCCTGGGCTGATGAGGAGGAGGAAGAGGCCAAGAAACGCAGGGAAGAGCCTTTCTGGATGTCCATGTTGCTCCTGGGGGACTGGGCTCCCTCAGGCATCCTGTGAGGCTGTGAAGGTGAGACAGAAACGGGCTATGAGCCTGGATTTTGGGTCAGCTCTGACCTCTCCATCTTGGGCCTCCAGCTTGGAATGGACCTGGAGCTGCTGGAGGGAGTCCAGGGGTGGCCACGGAGGTGCTCCAAAAGCTGGAGCCAGGCTGGGAGAGCTGGGGGTGAGAGAAGCTCCAGGGAGAGCTCAGAGCCCCTTGCAGGGCCTGAAGGGGCTCCAGAAGAGATGCAGAGGGACTGGGGACAAGGCATGGAGGGACAGGAGCCAGGGAATGGCTTCCCAGTGCCAGAGGGCAGGGATGGATGGGAGATTGGGCAGGAATTGTTCCCTGGCAGGGTGGGCAGGCCCTGGCACAGGGTGCCCAGATTTGCTGGGGCTGCCCCTGGATCCCTGGCAGTGCCCAAGGATGTCCAGGCTGGACACTGGGGCTGGAGCAGCCTGGGACAATGGCCTGGTCCCTATCCCTGTCCATGGGACTGGATTGGTTTTGAGGTCCCTTTCCAGCGTGAGCCTTTCTGCCATTCTGTGATTTCTCACTAAATTCTGACAGCAAGAGGGGATTTCTGTGTTTCTCTGTGACCTTGTCAGAGCTACCAGAAGTTTTGCTTCTGTATCTGGAGCTCTTCCTGCCCTGGATGTTCTGTGCTGACACTGGGAATCCCTGGCTTTGGACAAGCCACAGGAATGGATCTCCTGGCCCAGGGCTGGCGGGTGGAACACCAGGAATGCTGTGGGATTTTCTCTGACTTCTTCTAAGCTTTCGTTGGTGTCTTCAGTTTTTCAGGCGGGGGTGAGTCACTCATCCATTCTGTGGTTTCCTGACTTTGAGCAGTTTCTCCTTCCCTGGCTGGTGATGAGTTTGGATCCCAGCGCTCGGCGCCGTGGGCTGGGGCTGCCTGGAGCGCTGACTCACGCCTGGGACGGGGGCTCAGGGGGACTTGGAATCCTTCCCACTCCTCACTGGGAGGCTTTGGAGTACACAGAACAGAAGCTGTGGCTGCCCCTGGATCCCTGGCAGTGCCCAAGGCCAGGCTGGACACTGGGGCTGGGAGCAGCCTGGGACAGTGGGAGGTGTCCCTGCCATGGCAGGAGTGAGACTCGATGATCTTTGAGGTTCTTCCCATCCCAAACCATTTTGGGATTCTGTGAAAATCACTGGAAAGCTGGTGTGGGCTGGGAGATAATCCCGTCTCTTTGCAGAGCAGGAATGTTGATCCTGGGTTCCTGAGAACTGGAGCAGGTGCCACAGGATTGTCCAGTGCCATGGACTCCTCTGGGGCACGGCTCTGTCTGTGCCCCCAGCACTGCCAGGGCTCTGCAGAGCATTCCCAACACATGCAATCACTGAATCCTGCAGGGGTTTCACCTGGGAGGAACCACAAAGCCCATCTGGTGCCACCCCCTGCCATGGACAGGGACTCCTTCCACTATCCCAGGCTGCTCCAAATCCCATCCTTGGACGCTTCCAGGGATCCAGGGGCAGCCACAGCTTCTCTGCGCCAGGGCCTCACCACCCTCACAGGGAAGAGCTTCCCCCCAGTCTCCAATCTAACCCCGTCCTCTCTTATTTGAAACCATTCCCCCATGTCCTGTCACTGTCTGCCTGTGTAAAAAGTCCCTCTCCTGTCATTTTTGGCTGGCCCTGGCTGTGGCTGCAGTTCCAGTGATTCAGTTTTGTTCCACGCAGCGGGGCAGGAATGTGTCAGCACTCAGATTCCTTGGTTTATGGCTATGAGGTAACCCAATCTCCAGTTATTTCAGCTCCTTAGAACTTCCCTGCCCACGGGATACTTTGGCTCCTGCTGCTGCTCCAGAGAAGGCCCTGATGTGGTATTTTGGAGCTGCCCGTGGGCAGAGCCGCTGTGCCTGACGGGGTGGTACCAAAACAACCCCTATTATCTTATTTGTTCAGCCCAGGAGAAATGTCCCACAGGCTCTGGGCCTGAGGAAAGCAAATAAAAGGTCCCTGCAGAAGGAAATGGGTGAAGCTGGCACTTGGAGGCCAGAGCACCCAGGCCAGGGTGCCCAGATCTGCTCTGGGGAGGTGTGGGAGCCACAGGCAGGGTGGAATCATTCCCATAATCTCTGCTGGACATGGCCTGGTTGTTCACAGATAGAGTGGAACTTGTGTTGGGACAGCATGGGCAGGAGGAGGGGTGGGCACTGCCAGGGCAGGCGGATCCTGGGATGGGATGGGGTGGGATGGGATGGGATGGGATGGGATGGGATGGGATGGGATGGGATGGGATGGGATGGGATGGGATGGGATGTGCTTCCCACTCCAACAGAAAACAGCCTGGTTTTTGGGGGGTTGTGTCCAATTTGGGGGCATGTGTGGTTTTAATGGGGTTGAAAGAGTGAAGCATTTGAAGAAAAGTAGGGTGGTAAAGTTCTGGTGGGGAGGACTGGGTGGGAGCCAGGGATGAGAGGACTCAGCTGCTGTGGGGAAGGGGAGGGCGTCTGGAAGCAATGGGCTGACATTAAATCAGTAAATTGGTGCATGGAGAGGATGAAAAGGGCTGATTGCTCTCAGTGATGAGAAAATTGATGGTAGTAAATAAATGCTGAGCGTGTGCCAAGGAAAGGAGCCCGTTTGGGGAAGGAATGTTAAGGTTTTAATTGAGTGTAAGTTCATGACTGTTCAGTAACCTCTCTTGGCTGCTTAATTCCTTCCTGTGCCTGTGTTCGGCTCCGTGGGTCACACAGGGCTCTCTCCTGCATCTGTCTGACCCTTTGTCATGCAGATCCTGGCACACCAGGGCACTTCCAGAGCAGAGGAGGCAGATCTGGCCCCAGGAGCTGGGTACAGCCTGTTTGCCTGGGCACTGTTATTAAATGGTTTGTGAACGTTCAGGGTTGGACCTTCCAGCAGAGACACCCGAGGGCGTGGGGACTTCTGTAAAAGTCTCTCAGAGATCAAACAGTCCGACCTGTGCTTGGATTTACATTTTTTCTAGACTGCTTAATCTGAATTGGGTACGAGGGTTTGGTTTTTTGTGTCGTGCAAGGAAAAAAAGTCTCTTTGAACTGCTGTAATTTCTGTAGTCATTGAAGGCTGGAGCAGCCTGAGGCTGGATGGGCTTGAAGGTCCCTCCCAACCCAAACCAGTGTGGGATTCCATGGAGTAGGAAACTGGCTGATTGTGGTGGATTCCTGTTGAACTGCTCCAGGCCTCTCTGTCCCAAGGGTGGTGGGAACACAGGAGCAAGAGCACGGGAATAATTCCCTGTTGAGCAGATGCTTGAGTGCTCTCCTTTGTCTGCTGTGGGCAAACTCCCTTCAGCTGGCAGGTTCTACATCCCAAAACTGCTGGGAGAATAACTGCTGGAATTCCCAGGCTCTAGGGGAGGTGGGAACATGGATGAGGTCCTTGCTGCTCATGGAATCACAGGTTGATTTGGGTTGGAAGGGACATTAAAGCCCACCCAGTGCCACCCCTGCCATGGCAGGGACACCTCCCACTGTCCCAGGCTGCTCCCAGCCCCAGTGTCCAGCCTGGACATCCTTGGGCACTGCCAGGGATCCAGGGGCAGCCCCAGCAAATCTGGGCACCCTGTGCCAGGGCTGCCCACCCTGCCAGGGAACAATTCCTGCCCAATCTCCCATCCAGCCCTGCCCTCTGGGTTGCTGCCTGCCCAGGACAAGACTCAGTGCCCTGGCTCTGCACCTCCCAGGGAAGGAGTTTACCAGGGAAAGGAGGTCAAAAGGAGCAGGAAAACAGACATGTGCTAAAATCCCAATTCTGTTAGATAAATCCTTTTTTTTTTTTAAGAAAGGATTTCGATGTGAATTTCACATGCACTTGAGGCCAAATGTAGCACATTAGACCTGGAGTCTGACAGTTCTCTCTGTAGTAAACAATTTCCAGCTGTACAGTGTCAGCTTGAAGTATAAAAACACTCTGAGTACTTCCCTGACAGCAGGAATGGCTGGATACTCTGGTGGCTCCATCAGGCTCTGCTCTTTGGGAATTAGAGCTGGAAACCCAGGATTATTACTGTGCCCTTTTAGCCTTGCTCTCTGTGCTGCTGCTCTGCAGCCTTGCAAGATGTCAGGGTTCCCCTGGATATTCCTTACCCGTCCAGAGGGAATGGAAATCTCTGGATACATCCCTCACGGTTTAGTGCCTTCGTTAAAATTCCTGAAGTTGTCCTTGGCATTTTTTTAATTGAAACCCGGAGTTCCAGGGGAGGAGCCCTGAGCTCGGAAGTTCAGCTGAGCCCTTGTTTACACGGGTGAAATATGTAAACAGTCCTTTTTCCCCAAATATAGGGCTTCTTTCCTTGGCTGCCCTCCCGGTGTTTATAAAAGCCAGTTATGTAAATGACAATTGTAATAATTAAGCTGCTGTTGAGTGCTGTCCCCAGGGCTGCTGCAGAGCTGGGAGCTGCAGGGCCGAGCGAGCGCTGCTGGTAACGAGCTTGGGGCGTTATTGAAGATAATGGGACCTCGCAGAAGGAGATCAGGGGAAATTAAACAAACAAAATCCTCGTTTGAGAGAATCTCCCGTGAGAAAGGAAAGGTCTGGAATGAACTGATGTTACAGGGGAGCTCTGGGGGTGCTGCTCTCCAGGCAGAGCTGCTGCTCCAGGGCCGTGTCCCATTGAGTTTGGGGTGTGTCCATGGCTGGAGCCTCCACAGCTTCCCTGGGCACCTTGTGCCAGCCAGGACCACCACAGGACACATCTTTGTCATCTGTTGTGAAACCACCCCAAACTGCCTTCCATGGTGGGTGAAAACGGCTTCCAATTGCACTGGGAAGGTTCAGGTTGGATGTTGGGAAGGATTCCTTAATGGAAGATGTTGTCCAGCTCTGGTGCAGGTGGAGTCACATCCCGGGATGGGTTTCACAGCCCCGTGGATGTGGCACTCGGGGACAGGGGCACACGGTCAGTGGTGGCCTTGGCACTGCTGGGGAACAGCTGGACTCGGTGGTGTCCGAGGGCTTTTCCAGCCTCAGTGACTCCGTGAAATTCCAGCTCTGCTTCTGCACTCGGTGTCCTGTGGTGATCTGGGTGGTGGCACTTTTGGGGTGGCAGCAGGACTCGTGCAGACACTGCTCCAGGCAGAGTGAGAGCCTTCGGAGGGGACAGAGAGCTCCGAGGGGACAGGGATGTGAGGGGAGCAGGAGGGGTGTGAGGGGAGCAGGAGGGATGTGAGGGGAGCAGGAGGGATGTGAGGGGAGCAGGAGGGATGGAAGGGGAGCAGGAGGGATGTGAGGGGAGCAGGAGGGACGTGAGGGGAGCAGGAGGGACGTGAGGGGAGCAGGAGGGATGGAAGGGGGAGCAGGAGGGATGGAAGGGGGAGCAGGAGGGATGTGAGGGGAGCAGGAGGGATGGAAGGGGAGCAGGAGGAACTTGAGGGGAGCAGGAGGGATGGAAGGGGGAGCAGGAGGGATGGAAGGCCCGGCAGGAGGGGTGAGAAGTCGGCAGGAGGGGTGTGAGGCCGTCCCGTGCCGATGTGCCCCGGTTCATTAATGGCCCATGGTTCATTAATGGCCCATCAGGGAATCCCTTCGGGAGGCACAAGGGACTCTTTGTTCCCCGAGGCCGGGCAGATGCGGATGGAGGCGATAGCGGGGGACATAAAGGACAGCCCCGGAGCCATGGACAGGGATGGAGGGGATGGAGGGGATGGAGACAGAGGGGTCGCGGTGACCCAGAGAGGCAGGGTGGCAGCTGAGGTGACGCTGCTGTTCCGAGGGCTCCGGGAGCCACAGCCCTGCTGAGGAGACAGCAAGAGTCTCCTGGGGAAACTGCTGGAGCAAAACTTGGGGCTGGGCGTTCTGGAGAGGGATATTTACTTAAACTGTGCCAATCTCGCACTCATTTTGAGGCTTTTGTTCGCTGAAGGTGTGGTGGGATAGCCTGATTGCAGTGTTCCAGGCCTGCTCGGGCAGGGCTGGGAGCAGCCCGGGATACTGGAAGGTGTGGATGGGCTTTGAGGTCCCTTCCCACATAAAGGATGACTTTGTGCTGTGATCTTTGGGCTTAATCTTCCATCGGTCTCAGGCAAAGTGGCTGGTGCTGCTCTTTGTTCCTTCATTTGGGTATTCCTGCAGCTGCAGCCCACGGAGATAACAGGGAGGGAATGAATAGCCCATCCTGGCTGCTGAAATTTCAGGCCCATTCTGTTATCAGTTCAGGGCTGTCTGCTGATGAAATCACTTGTGTCCCATATTCAGGCTCTTTCTGGTCTTGATGAAAGCCCCAAATTCCTCCCAGGGTTTGGTTTGATTGCTGTTGATGGTGTAGTTGGTTATCAGCACCTGGCAGCTCTTGAGCCCTTGTTTTACTGCTCTTGCTGCTGCTCTCAATCTTCATTCCTGGCATTCGTGCTGGAAACACCCAGGGGTTGTCCTTGAGGTGGCAGGAAACCTGGGAGGGATCCCCTCAGTCCTTGACTCCCCCAGTCCTTCATCCCTTCAGGGCTCTGTCTGGTTGAACCCCTCGGACAGACGGGAGGGCTCAGGAGCTCTGTGAGCAGGAGAGTGTTAATCTGAGCAAACCACTTTTACAATAACACGACCTTCCCTTCCTATAATCCAAACTTTGCTGCAGCGTTGCCATGTTCTTCCCTGTAACAACAAGCACAGGCTCGGAACAAGATAACCATGGAATATTTTGGGAGATATCTTTTAGCCTGGCTTCATTTTTCCTTCTGGAGTCGGGTCCAAGGGCAGCATAAACACAGGGACCATCTCATGTCCCTGCTCGCTGCCTCGGAGACGACGGGAGGAGCCTGCACAGAAAGGCCCAGCCCAAAGTTCTGAGCCAAGAGAAAACTCTTGGAGGGTTGGAAAGGAGCCCCAAATCTCTCCAAATCAACCTCAGGGCATCCAGTGTTCCTCCGAGGTCCCTGTGATTCTGGATGTCCCTTATCGCTGCCAGTGTCCTTCAGCAGCTGGCCAGGAGTGGCCTGGGGGCGAGGAGAGCCCGGGGAAAGGCTCCCAGTTCACTCACTGGTCTGGTCACCAGTCCACAGGGCTGCTGGACTCCCCTGTCCACATGGACAGCCGTGAGTTAGCGTGGAATAAACTTCCTGAGATTTGGGAAGCAGCAGGACACCAGCCCTGCCTCTGCAGGAGAGTTCATGGTTGTCCAGGTCACCTTGTCAGTGGGAAGCCATTCCCTTGTCCCCAGTCCCTCTCCAGCTCCCCTGGAGCCCCTTTAGGCACTGGAGGGGCTCTGAGCTCTCCCTTCTGCTCTCCCAGCCCGTGCAGCACCTTGCACTTGGCCCTGGTGAACTCCATGGCCTTGGCATGGTCCCTGCTCTCCAGCCTGCCCAGGTCCCTCAGGATTCCCCACCCCTGGGTCCCTGGGCACCTGGCAGTGCCATGGAAGGGCTGGATCAGCCCCGTGTGGTGCTTGCATGGGCTCGGGCACGCAGCAAAATGTGAAGTGTCAGCCTTGGAAAGTGGAAAAAGATGTGAAAAGCAGCCAGGAAAGCCCGTTCCATAACCAGGAAGGAGTTTTTAATTGACACGTTGTATAAACACACGGCTCTTCCTCCCCAAACGCCCCAGCTGGACAAGGGGCCAACAGCAGCAACCTCCAAGGGAGACACGGAGCTGGGGCCATGGGCAGGAGCCAGCCCTGCTGGGGGAGCTGGAGGGAGCTGGAGGGATGCAGAGGGGTTGGGGTGAGAGGGGCAGCCCTGGTGGGCAGTGCTGGTGCCCTGAGCGTGCTCCCAGTGCCCCAGAGCTCCTGCCCAGCTCCCCTGAGCGTGCTCCCAGCCCTGCCCAGCTCCCCTGAGTGTGCTCCCAGTGCCCCAGAGCTCCTGCCCAGCTCCCCTGAGTGTGCTCCCAGTGCCCCAGAGCTCCTGCCCAGCTCCCCTGAGTGTGCTCCCAGTGCCACACAGCTCCTGCCCAGCTCCCCTGAGTGTGCTCCCAGTGCCCCAGAGCTCCTGCCCAGCTCCCCTGAGTGTGCTCCCAGTGCCACACAGCTCCTGCCCAGCTCCCCTGAGTGTGCTCCCAGTGCCCCAGAGCTCCTGCCCAGTTCCCCTGAATGTGCTCCCAGTGCCCCAGAGCTCCTGCCCAGCTCCCCTGAGCGTGCTCCCAGCCCTGCCCAGCTCCCCTGAGTGTGCTCCCAGTGCCCCAGAGCTCCTGCCCAGCTCCCCTGCCCGTGCTCCCAGCCCTGCCCAGCTCCCCGGGTGGTGCCAGGGGGGTTTGTGCCCTGCCTGACGCTGTGTCTGCCCCAGCAGAGTTCTGCCGCATCGACAAGGCGCTGTGCCACGACGAGGACGAGCAGCTCAGCTTCGAGGCCGTGCGCAACATCCACAAGCAGATGGACGACGACGCCAACGGCAACGTGGACGTGGAGGAGAGCGACGAGGTCAGTGTGGGGCTGGGCTGGGCCAGTGCCATGGCCAGGCCAGAGCTGGGGGCTGCTCTCACCGTCAGGCTGGTGTGGCCAGGGCCTGGAATTGGGATTGATGCCTCCTCCTCATCACAGAGGAGGCCCCGTGTCACCTTGAGGTGATCCAAGCAGTGTCCCAGCTCTGTCATCACTGCTGGCTGAGGCTTTTCCTCCCTGCTGCAGGTTTGTAGCCACTTCATTGTTGTCCAGAGAAGCTGTGGCTGCCCCTGGATCCCTGAAAGTGTCCAAGGCCAGGCTGGATGAGGCTTGGAGCAACCTGAGATACTGGAAGGTGTTCCTGGCCATGACAGGGCATGAGCTTTAATGTCCCTCCCAACCCAAACCATTCCATGATCTTATGTCTGCTACATCCTTCCAGCAGCCAGCTAAGATGGTTTCAGTCCGTGTGTGCTCGTTGCAAAAAAATGAGCAGCTTTTTGTTGTGTCAGCCTTGGACATTTTAGCTGATAAAGGATTGAAGAGAAAGAAAGTTGTTGTTCTTTTGTTTACACAAGCACCGATGGAAATAAGAGTCTGCTGGAACAGGGAAAGCTCTTTGTTTGTAGTGTTGCCTCAGTTGTGGTGGGTGCTCGTTGGAGGTGAGGAATTCTGTCTTTAGGGAGAACTGGCAGCTAAACAGGAAAGTCAGAGTGTTGGAAGCTGAAAGGAAGCACGTGGGTGCAGGGATCTGCTGCCACTCACAGGTAGCTCTGCAGTCTCAGGTCATAGAATCCCAGACTGGTTTGTACTGGAAGGGACCTCACAGCCCACCCAGTGCCACCCGTGCCATGGCAGGGACACCTCCCACTGTCCCAGGCTGCTCCAGGTGTCCAGCCTGGCCTTGGGCACTGCCAGGGATGCAGGGGCAGCCACAGCTGCTCTTGCAAATGCAGGCATCACAATGTCCCTGTGGAGCCGTGACAGTCCCCAGGGACACAGCACAGGCCCCCAGTGCCAGGAGCTGCTGGTTTTGGGTGGCTGTTCCCAGATTGCAGGGCTGTTCCCTCTGCCTCAGTCACACTTGACTGAGTAATGAAAACAATTGAAAAGCTTCCAGTTGTGTTTCCTCCACCACATGAGGTGCTTTCCCTGGAGGCAGCTCCCTGCACTGAGTGGCTGGAGCTGCAGCTCAGCCTCTCCCAGGGACTGGGGCAGCCTCGGGCAGCCCAGTTCAGCCCACGTGTGCTGCTCCTTGGCATTAAACCTGGAATGAGCCTCGTGTCCTTAGGGTTGGGCAGAACTGGCAATTTTATGTCTCTGAGCAAATCTTGCCCTCGCTCCCACCAGAGTCGTTGGGAGCTCCTGGTACCAAACGCTGCTGGGAATGTGTGCTCAGAGCCTTGGCACAGAGACACTGCCGGGGGGGGAGGGATTCAGTGCTTTTTTTCGGAGAGGCTCCAGAACTGCTGCCTTGGTGCTGATGCAGCTGCTCCTCAAACCCCTCTGAGCTGGATCTGAGCAGTGCTGGGCCCTGGCAGGGCTGCTCCTGCTGCCAGCACCTCTGCTCTGCTTTCAGGAGGGCACAGGGCTGGAAAAGGGGCTGGAGCCCCAGGGGAGGCTGAGGGAGCTGGGAAAGGGCTGAGCCTGGAGCAGAGGAGGCTCAGGGGGGACCTTGTGGCTCTGCACAAGTCCCTGCCAGGAGGGGGCACAGGGGGGGTCGGGCTCTGCTCCCAGGGAACAGGGACAGCAGGAGAGGGAACGGCCTTAATTGAACCAGGGGAAGTTCAGGTGGGATATTGGAAAAATCCCTCTTGGAAAGGGCTGTCCAGCCTGAGTGGGGCAGAGGGGTGCAATCCCAGTCCCTTTCCTGCTGCCCACACTGGGGGATCAGCCCGGGGCGTGGGGATTTCAGGTCCCAGTGGCTGGGGCATGTGGAGCTTCTCCCCACCAATCTCCAGCTCCTTCTCCCAGTCCCTTCTCCCCCAGCCTGTGTTTGTGCTGGGATTGCCCCCACCCTGAGGCACCTGCACTTGGGTTGCTGCATTTACAGTTGGACTCAGTGATTGTGGAAGCCTTTTCCAAGCTCAGTGATTCCCTGTCCCTGTGATTCCATTTGTGCAGTGTCTGCTCTACCTCTGCTGAGCTTTTATTGAAGCTGCATTAAGTTCACCTGTCAGTGAGCTCTGGAGGCACTCAGTGAGGCATCCCAGGCATTTCCCCCTCTGAGCCTGCTCCTGCTGGGTTCTCCCTGTCAAGGTTATCACAGTCAGGTCTAACTGCAGGCTCTGGTGGGACAGCTGCCAGGGGATTATTGGGAAGAATGCAGGAGGCTCAAATTTAAACCTTTTACGGGGTTCATGGAATCCCAGGATGGTTTGGGTTGGGAGGGACATTAAACCTCATCCAGATCCACCCCCTGCCACGGGCAGGAACACCTTCCACTATCCCAGGTTGCTCCAAGCCCAGTCCAACCTGGATTGGGACACTTCCAGGGATGGGCATTTTCCTGCTTGGTGGAGAACTTTTTATTTTCATTTATTATTTTGGCCCCTGCCCTTTGGGGTAAGTGATGGGAGTATTTGGTTTGGACTGAAACCCCTGCCTGGGCAGAAGGGGACACACAGACCATGGTGTTTTCACAATAAATTACGGGTGGAGTTTTGTCCCACAGCTTCACGCTGTCCATAAATCATCCTTGCAGTTTTCCTGCTGGGAAGTGAATTTTCAATGAAGTTCCAGATGACATCAGTGGCCTCGATTAAACTGAAAGAACTGTCCCTCGTGGGGAAATCTTCTAATTAGGGAGATCTATTCCTGTCTCCACGCTCACACCAAAGGCAGCTCTGGCTCTTTGGGATGTGCTCTCCCAGTGCCAGGGCTCTCGGATGCTGCCAGCCTGGTTTCCTCAGGAAACAGCGTTTGTGCTGCTGCTCAGTCTTCCTCTGGCTCCTGCCAAGCCCTGATCCCGCTGCCTGGGGTCACTGAGTGGGGAGAGGCCTCGGAGGCAGGAGTTTGCTGTCATTTTGGTGCAGTTGGTAGCTCAGGAAAGCTGCTGAAGTTGTGGAGCACAGCAAGCTCCCGGCACGTGGCCGGGCCTGGCCCTTGGCTCCGGCACAGCGGGAGCTGGTGCTCGGCAGGGAGGGTGGCACAGATCCAGGGATGTGGGAGGCATGGGAAGGTTTGAAAAATCACTCCAGTAGCTGGAGTTTCTGCAGACGAAAAAAAGCACAAAACAGAATTCAGGGAGAGTTTGGACAGCGCTCTCAGGCACAGGGTGAGATTGTTGGGGTTCTGCAGGGCCAGGGCTTGGACTTGATTTTCCCTTTGGGTCCCTTCCAGCTCAGGAGATTCTGTGATTCTATGAAAAAAACCCTCCAGAAAATCCCATTTTGTAGATCTGTTAATTTCTGAGCGTGCCTTCAGCCAGCAAATTCATCCCCAGTCCCTCTCCAGCTCTCCTGGAGCCCCTTCAGGCCCTGCAAGGGGCTCTGAGCTCTCCCTGGAGCTTCTCCTCTCTAGGTGAGCACCCCCAGCTCTCCCAGCCTGGCTCCAGCCCTGGAGCAGCTCCAAGGGCTCCTCTGGACCCTTTCCAGCAGCTCCACATTCTCCTGCTGTTGGAGGCCCCAGAGCAGCAACACCAGCATTGCCAGGCTGAGCCTTCCCACTGTGCTCCCAGCTCATCCTGGGCTCTGTAGTGCTGGTTCTGGTCCTGGTGCTTTTGGCTGGTTTGACCATGGTTCCTCTTTCCCTGAGCTTGGTGGGGAGACTCGGGATTGTCTCCATTTCCTTCTGTCCCTGTGGATTCACAGCCTGGCTGAGGCTGGGGTGGTCTGGATGGGATGTTGGACATGGTCCACGTGGCACCTTGGAAATGGTCTGGTCCACACCTTGCCCGGGACTCGGAGCCTTGGGAGTCTCCAGGCCTGGGATTAGTGGGATCTTTAACACTTGGAAGTTCTGCCTTTTAGTGGTTTGCAAGTAGGTCAGTACTGAGCACAGTGGTTCTTGTGCCTGGCTTTGGAATCCCTGGGAGTCTTGGAGCAGCCTGGGACAGTGGGAGGTGTCCCTGTCCATGGCAGGGGGTGGCACTGGGTGGGTTTTAAGGTCCTTTCCAACCCAAACCAGTCTGGGATTCCATGATTTATCTTTTCCCCAGAAGGAACTGATGGAAAATGTGCTTTAAGGTCTCTTTGGGCTTTGGTGGGCTCAGCCCAGCTCCTGCAGCCCCATCCTGCATCCTCTCCCTGCTCGTTTCTCGGGGTGTCCCCCAGCCCAGCTCCGTCCCCTCCGCCGAGTCCTTGGGGTTTGTTTTGGCCACCGTGAGCCCAGGGGAAGCAGAGGGATCACTTTTCCTGTCTGTGCTCCCCAAGCTAAATATACAGAGCAGCAGCTGGTGGTGCCACGGCGGGAGCTGGAGCGGGGCCGGTGACATCGGTGACATTGCCGCGTTCCCGCTCGGGCGCCGCGTCACTGCCGGGGGACGGCTCGCCTCTCGGCCGGGGATTGGCACAGCTGGAGCCCCGAGGCGCAGCCCCTGCTGGAACCACACCTTTGCCCAGATTCTGCTGTTTTCCATGCTTTCTGCTGGGCGGGCAGAGCCCTGGCAGGTTTGGGGAGGCAGAGCGGGAGCCCCGGGCTGGAGCCGCCGGCACCGTCGGTGGCCTCAGCAGCACCTGCAGTGCATTTGCAGAGAGCCCGGAATTTAAACCTGTCCCAGATCTTTTTCGTGCCCTGTCTGATGTTAAAACACCATCTCCACGTCTGAGGATGTTTGTTGGCTGTGGATATAACCCTGTAGCCCGGGGATGGGGCTGCCTGTGGGGATCCTGTCCTGCGGGGCGGGAATGGGGAATTGTCCTTTAACTGGGTTCCATCTGTTGGGCTCTGGAATGTGACGGGTTCTGCATCTGCTGGTGGATTTCACTGACTGCTTTGGGCTGGGAAGGACCTCAGAGCCCACCCAGTGCCACCCCTGCCATGGCAGGGACACCTCCCACTGTCCCAGGCTGCTCCCAGCCCCAGTGTCCAGCCTGGACATCCTTGGGCACTGCCAGGGATCCAGGGGCAGCCCCAGCAAATCTGGGCACCCACTGAGCTAGGATACACGTATTTAACTGTGTTTTTCAGTGGAACTGCCTTCACTCCTGCCTGTGGCATTTGTTCCAGCTTGGATTTGAAGGTGCTGATCAAATCCAATAACAGTTTTTGTGTTCTTACTCCATTGATACAAAGCTGGTTCCATCGTGCCACTTAGGTGAATTTTTGGTGATACTGTAATTCACAGAGAAGTCTGGAATCCCAAGCCCCAAGGTTCTAATTAATTATCCTTTCTCTGTATTAAAATGAATTCAACATATTTACTTACTGGGTTTTTCCTGGCTGGTCTTCCCAGGAACAGAAATATTCAGGGGGACAGCAGGGAATAAAAAGATAGATATGTAATGTATCTATATTACTATATCTATATTGCTAGATATCTATATCTAATATAGAAGTTTCTTCCTAATTTGTCTCAAACTGAGACAGTCCTTTATATTTTTTTAATTTATTCAGATTTATTATGACTTTCCCATCAAAATCATTAGTATTCAGAATTTTTTTTAATGCTCCTCATCTCTCTAAAAGATGAACCAAAGCCTAACTGTGCTGTTAATTCCTCTCCTAGTTCTTGAGGGAAGACTTGAATTACCATGACCCAGCAGTCAAGCACAGCACTTTCCATGGAGAAGACAAACTCATCAGTGTGGAAGATCTCTGGAAGGCCTGGAAAACATCTGAAGGTAAAAAAGGGGCAAAAAACCAAGAAACCCTTTCCCAAGAGTGCCAGAGAGTTTGATTTCAGATGCCCTGGGCAGAGTGTGCACCTCTCAGGAGGAATGTGCTGCTTTCCCTGCCTTCACCAGGCCTTGTGCTCTTCCAGCTCCCTTTTTCAGGTGTGGATTCCCAGGATTTCCTCGGGATTGGTCCTTCCAAACTGTTACTGCTGCACCTGAGCGTGGCCACCAAAGTATCAATTGGAGTTTTGTTCCTCTGCCTGGAAATGGGTGTTAAATGGAGCCAAATGCTGCCCAGTTCCAGGTTCTCCTGCAGACACCCAGTTTCAGATGGAATTCAATGGGATGATAACATCCTAAATATTCAGTAGAGCTGCGTGGGAGCTTTCCTGCAGGCTGTGTTCTCCTCAGGAGAAACTTTCTGAACCTGAAAAGCTCCTTCACACAGTGAAAAGAAGGGAGAATAAAATCCAGGGAGTGTCATAAGTACAGTCCATATAGAAATCACTTCTAGCTGTTCCAAAATGCTGTTCTTCCTCCCAGCACCCAGGGAGGTGGTGGGAGTTCAGCCTCTGGTGAGAAACTGCCTGAAACCTGGGAATCTTGGAATAAACTTGTAAGGTTGGCAAGTGCTTCCCCAGTGCTTTCACACAGAATTCCACAGAAATTATTAATCCCATTTTTTTCAATGCTCCTCATCTCTAAAAGAGGAGTTCTGTCTAAGTCAAGTCCTTGAAATACTGAATTTTAGTCTTCTAATCATTTCATCAGCCACAGAAATTTCGGTTTCTCATTTGTGTCCTGTTTGTATTTGACTTTTCTGTCTCAGCCCTTAGGTTGGCCTGGGTGGGCTGTGCTCAGTGTGTGCAGAGCTCTGTGGATGCAGCTGCAGGGAGTGCACAGTCCCTCCCATTCCCAGGAGCACTGAGAGCACTCTGAGCTGCAGCACTGCAGGGTGGAGTGAAAACACAGCAGGGCTGTGCATGAGAATGCTCCAGGGAGAGCTCAGAGCCCCTTGCAGGGCCTGAAGGGGCTCCAGCAGAGCTGGAGAGGGACTGGGGACAAGGCATGGAGGGACAGGACCAGGGGGAACAATTTTAAGCTGAGGAATGGCAGGGATGGATGGGATATTGGGCAGGAATTGTTCCCTGGCAGGGTGGAGAAGGGCTGGGATGGAATTCCCAGATTTGCTGTGGCTGCCCCTGCATCCCTGGCAGTGCCCAAGGATGGCCAGGCTGGACACTGGGGCTGGGAGCAGCCTGGGACAGTGGGAAGTGTCCCTGCCATGGCAGGGGTGGCACTGGGTGGGCTTTAAGGATGAATTCCCAATCCAAAGCAGTCTGTGATGTCTGTGTGATGATTCCAGAGCTGTGTGTTCCAGACCAGACCCTCTCCCATGGAGCTGGACAGGGATGTGTTGGAAATTCTTGTCCCAGTCACGTAGGAGTGGCACAATGGCCCAGGACAGGGTTGGAATCACATCCCAGGGGGATTTCCCAGCCCTGTGGATGTGGCACCTGGGGGCATGGTCAGAGGTGGCCTTGGCACTGCTGGGAATGCTTGGACTCCGTGGGCTTTTCCAGCCTCAAGGATGCTGTGATTCCATGATTCCAATGAATCCCTGTGTCTCCTCTGTCCAAGGAATGCCTCGTGTAAGAAATATTTATCCCATTACAGGGCTGTTTACAGATGGCTTTGTCTGGAGTGTGTTTTGCTGTCAGCTGGGAAAGGGTAGAAATCGTTAAGGGATGGAGGAGAACATCCCTTGATTCTCAGCAGGCCCCTTAATTACTGAGCTGCCTTGGCTCTGTCCCTGCCCCTGGCACTCAGGGGACCTGCCACGTCTGGCAGAGCTGCCCTGGCACCGTGGGTGTCCCCGTGTTGGATTTAGTTCCTGCTCTTCTTTTCCCTTTCATCCTCTTGTAGATCTGGCTGATAGATCTGCTGGTTTCTGAGGGCTGGTCTGATGTCATGGAATCACAGAGAGTTTGGGTGAGGAGGGACCTTAAAGGCCACCCAGTGCCACCCCTGCCACGGCAGGGACACCTCCCATTGTCCCAGGCTGCTCCCAGCCCCAGTGTCCAGCCTGGCCTTGGGCACTGCCAGGGGTATTTGAAGCCTAATTTTGGAGCTTGAACTGAAGTCATGAAACTGGAATCAGGCGTGTAGGGAAGGTCTGCTCCTTCCTGTGGGTGTGGAAAGCAGCTGTGAAGGGCACTGACATCCCACAGGGATGGGGTGACTGGGCCCACTGCATCTGTTCTCAAGCCACTGCTTTTCCTCCCTTCCACTGCTGCTGTTCCTGGTCACATCTGGAAAGTAAAAAGTTCTTTCTGCCCCTTAACTCTCGCAGAAGATAAAGGTTGTGATGCCCTTACGAGGTGCTGGGTCTGCCCCATGAAGGCCTGGGTGAGCCTGGCTCTGCCAAAGCCGTGGAAGAGCCAGATCAGGCCCTGGGGATGAGGAGGCAGGGCAGGGCCCTGCTCATCTTGGTGCTTGTGCTCACTGCCAGCTTGGTTCCCAGGGACCTCTTCCCACAATAAACACCTCTGGATGTGGAATGAGGGAAGCCAGGGACTCTGGAGGAGCCCAGGGCTGGCAGTGCTGGTGGCTGGGGATGTGGCCTCATGCCGTGTGGCAAGGGCACTGCTGATGTCACCATGTCACCATTCCTTCCATCGTTTGCATCCTGCTTGTGCCCACAGCCACAGCTGTCCCCCAGAGTGTGGGACAGTGACCAGGAGCTGTGGGGAGCTCCTTGCAGCCAGGCTGGGTTGGTGGCCTTGCCTGTGCCACCCTGCAGCTGAGTCACCATGCCAGCCTCCAAGGGGATGGCACCTTCCTTTGGAGCCTTGCTGTCCTCGTTCAGCACTGGGCTCTGCCTCTGCTCACTCTGCTCCCTCAGCTTCATCAGCTCCCTCAGCTTCATCAGCTCCCTCAGCTCCATCAACTCCCTCAGCTCCATCAACTCCCTCTGTTCCATCAGCTCCATCAGCTCCCTCAGCTCCCTTATCTCTCTCAGCTTCATCAGCTCCATCATCTCTGTGAACTCCCTCAGCTTCATCAACTCAGTTAGCTCTCTGAGCTCCCTCATCTCCACCAGATCCTTCATCTCCCTCATCTCCCTCATCTCCCTCATCTCATTCATCTCATTTCTCTGAGCTCCATCTCCCTCATTTCTCTCAGCTCCCCCACATCCCTCATCTCTCCCAGGTCACTCATCCCTCCTCTCCCTCATCCCTCAGCTCCCTGTGGAGGTGTTGGGCTCCCTGCACCTGGGGCAGATGTTTCTCATGCTCGTGGGCCCAGCCAGTGCTGACACTGCAGCAGAGGGACAGGGGATGATAAATTAAAGTGTAACAAAGGCCCCTCTGTCAAGTGAAAACACCTGCTGTGTCCCAGCCCAGGCTGGACACTGGGGCTGGGAGCAGCCTGGGACAGTGGAAGGTGTCCCTGCCAAGGCAGGGCTGGCACTGGATGGGATTTAAGGTCCCTCCTGATCCAGGTTAATGTGGGATTCTGGGACTGTCTTTGCCTTCAGAGCATTGCTATAAGCACAGCACAACAAAGTGGCAAAGACAGGAGCTCGGTTTCCTAAGGTTTCCTCATTTATGGCTCTGGAGCTGCGTGACAGCTCCAAAAATAATCCCCAGATACCCAGGGGAGGAGGTTAAGGAGCAAAGTTCACCTGGTTCACTGGGGCTGCATCACCTGCTCCACCTCCTCCCACAGATCCTTTCTCAAGCTGCTTCCAATCATTTTTTCTGGCATTGCTTCACATGTGGTTTTTTTTGTCAAAGCTCAGAGGGAATCACAGAATTCCAGAATGGTTTGGGTTGGAATGGAACTTAAATCTCCTCCAGTGCCACTCCTGCCATGGGCAGGGACACCTCCCACTGTCCCAGGCTGCTCCAAGCCCCAATGTCCAGCCTGGCCTTGGGCACTGCCAGGGATCCAGGGGAATCCATGACCTCTCTGGGCAGCCAGTCCATGGATCTGGAGCAGGGGGTGAGGATTTTGGAGCTGCCCTCAGAGTTCAGGGGCTTTGGGCATTGATGAGGATGAACATTCCCTGGTGGGGGTTTGGAGGCAGCAGGATCACCTGGCTGATAGAAATCCAAGTGACTGCAGCTGTCACCTGCCAGCCCTTTGGGCGTTGGCCCTGCCAGGATCCTCCTGCTGGAGCCATGGCAGGAGGTGGAGCCTCAGCTGCTCCTCTATCTGATGGCCTCCTTGCATGTTTTAATTTTGGGAGCTTGGAACACAGTGAAAAATCAGCCCTGGGCAAGGTGTGTTGTCATGGGGAAAGCTCCAGGTAGCTCTTCCCACAGCATGTGGGGTCTGTGGAGGCTCAGGTGCAGCAGAACCTCAGTAGTTCCTGGAGTTTGTATGGAAGACGTGGGCAAGGATAGTCCCAAGAAGGGGAGGCTGAGGTCCCGCAGGACTGCCTGGAGTGTCCCAGTGCCAGAGGGCAGGGAGGGATGGGATTGTGGGCAGGAATTGTTCCCTGGCAGGGTGGGCAGGCCCTGGCACAGGGTGCCCAGATTTGCTGTGGCTGCCCCTGGATCCCTGGCAGTGCCCAAGGATGTCCAGGCTGGACACTGGGGCTGGGAGCAGCCTGGGACAGTGGGAGGTGTCCCTGCCATGGCAGGGGTGGCACTGGGTGGGCTGTGAGGTCCCTCCAACCCAAGCCTGTGACTCCCTGGTATCTCTTGCACCCAGAATGAGCTGTTGGCCTCTTTTGCTCTCCTCAGTGTACAACTGGACCGTGGATGAGGTGGTTCAGTGGCTCATTTCCTACGTGGAGCTGCCCCAGTACGAGGAGACCTTCCGGAAACTGCAGCTGAGCGGCCACGCCATGCCCAGGTCAGTGCCATGTATGGGTCAGTGCCAGTGCCATGTATGGGTCAGTGCCAGTGCCATGTATGGGTCAGTGCCATGCCCAGGTCAGTGCCATGTATGGGTCAGTGCCATGCCCGGGTCAGTGCCATGTATGGGTCAGTGCCATGTATGGGTCAGTGCCGTGTATGGGTCAGTGCCATGCCCAGGTCAGTGCCGTGTATGGGTCAGTGCCATGCCCAGGTCAGTGCCATGTATGGGTCAGTGCCATGCCCGGGTCAGTGCCATGTATGGGTCAGTGCCATGTATGGGTCAGTGCCATGTATGGGTCAGTGCCATGCCCAGGTCAGTGCCATGTATGGGTCAGTGCCATGCTCAGGTCAGTGCCGTGTATGGGTCAGTGCCATGCCCAGGTCAGTGCCATGTATGGGTCAGTGCCATGCCCAGGTCAGTGCCGTGTATGGGTCAGTGCCATGCCCAGGTCAGTGCCATGTATGGGTCAGTGCCATGCCCAGGTCAGTGCCATGTATGGGTCAGTGCCATGCTCAGGTCAGTGCCATGTATGGGTCAGTGCCATGATCAGGTCAGTGCCAGTGCCATGCTCAGGTCAGTGCCAGTGCTTTCCCAGGTCAGTGCCATGCCCAGGTCAGTGCCATGCCCAGGTCAGTGCCATGTATGGGTTAGTGCCATGCTCAGGTCAGTCCCAGTGCCATGGCCAGGTCAGTGCCACGCTCATGTCAGTGTCCACAGTGTCCCTGTGGGATGTGTGTAGGGAGAGAACCAGGGCCTGGCAGGAGTCAGCTCCTCTCATCACCTGAAGTTCCTTGGCATGTGCAGTGCCCAGCCTGATTCCTGTTCTGCTCCAGTTGTGGGTGAAAAGAGGGGAAATTTGGGTTAGATAAAGAGAAGGAATTGTTCCCTGTGAGGGTGGGCAGGCCCTGGCACAGGGTGCCCAGATTTGCTGTGGCTGCCCCTGGATCCCTGGCAGTGCCCAAGGATGTCCAGGCTGGACACTGGGGCTGGGAGCAGCCTGGGACAGTGGGAGGTGTCCCTGCCATGGCAGGGGTGGCACTGGATGCGCTGTGAGGTCCCTCCAACCCAAATCATTCCATGATTCCATGTAAGAGAAACACTGGCTGGGAGTTGACCTAAACTTGTAACAGGTTTGAAAAATCTCAGTGCAGCTTTTTGGATAAAGGTTCCTGTTGCCCCTGTTTAAAAGGGGCTTTTAAACTGAAGGAAGGAGGGATTAAATGGGGTAAAATGAGGATGTTTTTGTGGCAGCAAATTGTGTGTCCACATTTCATCCGAGGGAGAGCTGTGGTTTATGGTGTGGGACACAGGATGTGAAGGCAGCGCAGATTTGGTTAAAAAATAGTTACTAGTGATTGGTAGGACACGAAAAGATGAGTTTTGATGGGAAATCAGTCCCTCATGCTGTTAAGTTAATGAATTAGGCCTGGCCTTAGTGTTTCCTGCTCTCTCCTAGTCCTAAAAATGCTGCTGCAAAGTGTCCTAGAGACACCCTGGCTCAGAGAAACCAACAGTGAGGGATTTGCCCCGGTGGCAGGGAGCTCCCAGGCCCTGCTCCTGTATGTCCCTCATCCCTGGTGTGTTCCTGGTCCCCGTGGACGTGCCCTCAGCTGGTTGTTTCCCCTGTTGTGCAGGCTGGCAGTGAACAACGCCACCATGATGGGCACGGTGCTCAAGATGACCGACCGCAGCCACCGGCAGAAGCTGCAGCTCAAGGCTCTGGACACGGTGCTCTTCGGGCCTCCCCTGCGTGAGTATCCCAATCCCAGCTGCCAGGCTTGGGACACACCCCAGGGTCACCAAATCCTGGGGCGTGAGGATCTGTGGCTGCTCAGACTGGGCACCAGAGTGATGCTTTTTTCTGGTCTTAGGAAATAAAGGCTCAGACAGGGTCAGAGGGTTGGGGTCGTTTCCCTCGGTGTTTAATAGGATCCCATTCCATGGCTCCTGCTGTCCAGGTAGAACGCGTCACCAAAGCCCCGTCCCCCCAGGCGAGGGTACAATTAAAGACTCTACTCATTAGCAGATCTACCAGGAGGGCCCAAGAAGGGCCTGGGTGGGCTCACTTCTAGTTTACAAAATCTGTCCTAGGAGACCTTGAGGGCCCACAAAAACAGGGTGTTTGGTCTCTAACTCTCCGTGGTTTCAGGGGTGTTTGGTCTCTAACTCTCCGTGGTTTCAGGGGTGTTTGGTCTCCCGGCCCTACAAACACCATGAAACCGGGCTGAGCTATCACCTAAAGCATCCCAAGTGTGCATGCTGATACTTGTGAATGTAGGGAACTGGGTAAGAAATATTCAGGAGAAAAGCAGAAAAAATCCTTCAGGCATCAAGAGCCAGGCCTGGGTGGCCCAAAGGCAGCCTCCCCCAGGGCAGTCATCCCAGCACATCCCAGCAGGAGCAGCTTGTCTCTGCCTTTATGGGAGCAGCTCTGCAGCCTGCAGGCATCCCAGGCTGGCATTCCCACCTTTGAGGGCTGCTCCCACAGGTGCAGCTGGGATCTCCCACTGTCCTGCTGGGATCTCCTGTGTCCACAGGGTGAAGCCTGCTGTCCTTGAGTAGTGCTGATGGTGGGGAGTGAGGTGCTGGAGGGTAGCGATCCTGCCTGCTCCCTGGGAAGCTGCTGGCATGCCCTGGAGCTCTGTCCCTGTGTCCTGGAGCTCTGTCCCTGTGCCCTGGAGCTCTGTCCCTGTGCCCTGGAGCTCTGTCCCTGTGCCCCGGAGCTCTGTCCCTGTGCCCTGGAGCTCTGTCCCTGTGTCCTGGAGCTCTGTCCCTGTGTCTGGAGCTCTGTCCCTGTGTCTGGAGCTCTGTCCCTGAGCCCTGGAGCTCTGTCCCTGTGCCCCGGAGCTCTGTCCCTGTGTCTGGAGCTCTGTCCCTGTGCCCCGGAGCTCTGTCCCTGTGTCCTGGAGCTCTGTCCCTGTGCCCTGGAGCTCTGTCCTGTGCCTGGAGCTCTGTCCTGTGCCTGGGCTGTCCTGTGCCCTAGGGCTCTGTCCCTGTGCCCTGGGCTGTCCCTGTGCCCTGGAGCTCTGTCCCTATTGCCCTGAACTCATCACTGCTGCTCTGGAGCTCTGTCCCTGTGCCCTGGAGCTCCTGTCCCTGTGCCCTGGAGCTGTCCCTGTCCTGGGCTCTGTCCCTATGTCCTGGGTAGACTCTGTCCCTGTTACTGGGCTCTGTCCCTGTGTCCTGGAGCTCATCCCTGTGCCCTGGGCTCTGTCCCTGTGCCTAAGGCTGTCCCTGTGTCCTGGGCTCTGTCCTGTCCTGGGCTCTGTCCCACCTGTCATCCTGGAGCTCTGTCCCTGTGTCCTGGAGCTCTGTCCCTGTGCCCTGGAGCTCTGTCCCTGTGCCCTGGAGCTCTGTCCCTGTGCCCTGGAGCTGTCCCTGTGCCCTGGAGCTGTCCCTGTGCCCTGGAGCTGTCCCTGTGCCCTGGAGCTCTGTCCCTGTGCCCTGGAGCTCTGTCCCTGTGCCCTGGAGCTGTCCCTGTGTCTGGAGCTCTGTCCCTGTGCCCCGGAGCTCTGTCCCTGTGTCCTGGAGCTCTGTCCCTGTGTCTGGAGCTCTGTCCCTGTGCCCTGGGCTTTCCTAGGGCTCCACTGTCACGTCCTGAGGCTCTGCTGGTGACTCAGGCTGTGAATTCCCACCTCTGGAGGAGGGCAGGAGCAGCAGGCTGGATGGGAAGGAGTTTAGGATGGCTCCTTTGATGCTTTATCAGGATCTCAGGCTCTCTGATGTGTATCTCCACGCTCCAGGTGCTCCCTCTGGCTCCTGTCTGCTCCCTGTTAAAGGTGCCTTTGTCTCTCTCCCTCCCTGTCCTGGCTTTCTCCTGGGCTTTGGGTGCAGAGGGGTGGAATCCCCCCTTTCCTGCTGCCCATTCTGGGGGATCACCCTGGGAATTTCAGTGTCCCAGCTTCTCCCACTGCAGCACCCCCAAATCCTTCTCCCCAGGGCTGCTCTCCAGCCCTTCCCACCCAACCCTGGGAGAGCTGCCTGCAGTGTGCACCCCACAGAGTGAGGCTTGGCAGAGCCATGGAAGGGAATCCGAGCCTGGCTTGTACAATCAGCCAGCTTTGCTCACAGCTATTGGAAAGCCTCTTTTTGTGCAGGCACAGTTTGGTTTTTATCTATTGCCCATGTTAAAAGTAAAGCCTTTTGGTGAGTTGGTGGCCTGGCCAGGGCCGGTGGAGCCATTCCTGGTGAGCTGCTGTGACAGAGGCTCCAGCCCAGCGACTCCTGTGCTGGGGTGGGATTTTTCCAGCCTTGTTGTGTGCTGTGTAAATGGCAGAGTGAATGGCTTGTTCTGGCTGGAATTAATGGCTGTTCCCCGGGCTGGAGCTGCTCTGTTCTGCCCTGCAGCTCCCTGGGCCTGCAATCTGACCCTGCCCGGGTCAGGGAGATCAAAGTGTGCAGGGAACCGCGGCGCTGGGGCTGTTCTGCTCCGAGGGCTGCTCACACCCCTCTCACCTGTGCCTGGCAGCTTTCCAGCCTGCCTGGATGGGGCTGGGAGCAGCCTGGCCTCGTGGAAGGTGTCCCTGCCCACAGCAGGAATGGGATGAGCTTTAAGGTCCCTCCCAACCCAAAGCATGCCATGGTTTTGTGGCTGTATATAGAGGGTATGTGAGAAGAGGAAATAACACTTTAAATCTGCAGCTGAAGGAGAGGTTTATCCCTTTTCAGAAGGTAAAATTTGCTGGTTCCTGGTCTCCTGATGGCTCTGTCTCCAGTCATGGGGAGAGGTTGTTTATCTAAACCAATTCCTTCAGGAATGAGTTGCAAAACACCTTCCAGGAGCCACCAGCAATTGGCAGCTTCGGGCAGTGCTCTGTGACCTTTTAAGCTGCAGAGGCTGCTTTACACGTGGTGATGTGGTGGTTTTGGGTGTGTTCCTGCTCCAGCTCCTTTTCCCATGGTCAGGGGAGGTGGCTCCAGGGGATAAAGTGGCCTCTGGAGGGGAGCTGAGCCCTGGGGGTGTCTGAGCTGCTGGCAGTGGGATGTGGTGCACAGGTCCAGAGTTTCAAGGGTTTGTCTCCTGTCTTGAAGCTCTGCTCAGCACAGGTATAAAAGCATTGAACAAAAGCAGCCTGGGTTGGAGCCCCAGGGCTCCTGCAGGCTGCTGAACCCAGAGACACCCTGCTGTTTGTGGGGATCACAGCAGGAGGACACCGTGCTGTTCCTGCTCTGGGATGAAGCTTTTCCCAGCCCAGGGCTCCAGGCCTGGATGTCTGCCTCGTGGCAGAGGTTTCAGGCAGTTTCCATGGCCAGATTCCCTGTGGATCTGCAGGCTCCTGCCATCCCTCCAGGTCTGGTTCCTGCTGCCAGACTCCAGCCCTGCCATTTCCTACAGCAAACAGGTCTGACCACTTGAGCTCTGTAATTAATCCAAGTGCAAGGGAGCGTGGTACAATTATAATCTAAGCAGGATGAGGTGATGCCCTCTTCTGTGCTGTCCCTTTGGGGTCCTGTTCCTGTGGTTCAGGAATTTATCCAGCACAAAATTGCACAACTTCAGGAGAAACATGGAGCCCCCAGACTGGTTTGGGTGAGGAGGGACCTCAGAGCCCACCCAGTGCCACCCCTGCCATGGCAGGGACACCTCCCACTGTCCCAGGCTGCTCCCAGCCCCAGTGTCCAGCCTGGACATCCTTGGGCACTGCCAGGGATCCAGGGGCAGCCCCAGCAAATCTGGGCACCCTGTGCCAGGGCCTGCCCACCCTGCCAGGGAACAATTCCTGCCCAATCTCCCATCCATCCCTGCCCTCTGGCACTGGGAAGCCATTCCCTGCCTCCTGTCCCTCCATGCCTTGTCCCCAGTCCCTCTCCAGCTCTCCTGGAGCCCCTTCAGGCCCTGCAAGGGGCTCTGAGCTCTCCCTGGAGCTTCTCCTCTCCAGGTGAGCAGCCCCAGCTCTCCCAGCCTGGCTCCAGAGGGGCTCCAGCCCTGGAGCAGCTCCAAGGTCTCCTCTGGGCTCTCTCCAGCAGCTCCAGGTCCCTCCTGTGCTGGGCCCCAGGGCTGGAGGCTCTGCAGGTGCAGATTTGGTGCTTTTTACCTTGGGAGAGAACTTTTCTATAATTTCAGCTCTTTCCCTGCTGCTCCTCTCGCCCTGGGTCTGTCTCACAGCACCGTGGCCGTTCCACAGCAGAGCCTCACGTGGTTCCTGTCCAGTTTATTGTGATTTCAATCCCTCTGGATGTGTCCCTGGCCTGCAGTGGGGCTGGCACAGCCTGTGCTGCACCTGTGTGGCCCTGGCTGCTCCCAGCACCAGGCAGACCTGAGCACACCTTACACCTGCAGAGGCTGCAGGAACAGCCACGTGCACCACGGCAAACTGACTTCTCTACCTTCCTTAATGCCTTCTTTTGGGAAAGGAGGGAGAAAAGGCACAGTTTTAGCACAGAATGTTTGTTCTGCTGGACTGCAGGGCTTGATGTCCTGCTGGGTTTGCAGCTCTGCCTGGGCTTTGTGTTTGAAAGAAGGGGAAATGATTGAACGAGGGGGGAAGGTTTGGAGCTGCAGGAGGGTTGATTTGGAATCAGAAAAAAGGGTTTACAGTGAAGGTGGGAAAATGGAGATGCTCCTAGGGCTGGAATCCTTCTGCTCTGGAATGCCAGGACAAGGGGAATGGCTTCCCAGTGCCAGAGGGCAGGGAAGGATGGGAGATTGGGCAGGAATTGTTCCCTGGCAGGGTGGGCAGGCCCTGGCACAGGGTGCCCAGATTTGCTGTTTGTGCCCCTGGATCCCTGGCAGTGCCCAAGGATGTCCAGGCTGGACACTGGGGCTGGGAGCAGCCTGGGACAGTGGGAGGTGTCCCTGCCATGGCAGGGGTGGCACTGGATGGCCTTTAAGGTTCCTCCAGCCCAAACCAGTTTGGGATTCCATGCTTTTACATTTGCATCCAAGCTGAGTTTTCCTTAGAGTTTCCTCATCCCCGTGTCTTTGGCCAGCGCTGGTGGAGAGGAAGGATGTGTGTGAGTGCTGCTGTGCTGGAGCTGAGAGGGATCAGGTTAGGGTGGGGCTGGCAGGGATTGCTCCAGGCAGCTCCTGGATGTGCCCAGGCTCTGGGCTGTGTGCAGGGATTGCTCTGGGCAGCTCCTGGACATGCCCAGGCTCTGGGCTGTGTGCAGGGATTGCTCTGGGCAGCTCCTGGATGTGCCCAGGCTCTGGGCTGTGTGCAGGGATTGCTCTGGGCAGCTCCTGGATGTGCCCAAGCTCCAGGCTGTGGGCAGGGATTGCTCTGGGCAGGGATTGCTCTGGGCAGCTCCTGGATGTGCCCAGGCTCTGGGCTGTGGGCAGGGATTGCTCTGGGCAGCTCCTGGATGTGCCCAAGCTCCAGGCTGTGGGCAGGGATTGCTCTGGGCAGGGATTGCTCTGGGCAGCTCCTGGACGTGCCCAGGCTCTGGGCTGTGTGCAGGGATTGCTCTGGGCAGCTCCTGGACGTGCCCAGGCTCTGGGCTGTGTGCAGGGATTGCTCTGGGCAGCTCCTGGATGTGCCCAGGCTCTGGGCTGTGTGCAGGGATTGCTCTGGGCAGCTCCTGGACGTGCCCAGGCTCCAGGCTGTGTGCAGGGATTGCTCTGGGCAGCTCCTGGACGTGCCCAGGCTCTGGGATGCAGGCAGGACACAGCCCTGGCGGGGACAGCAGGGCAGGAGAACAAAGCCGTGGTGGCTGTGGGAGGGTGGAACACAAACCACCTGGACACGTCAGCCCTGCTGCTCTGCAGCTGGGAGCTGAAGGGATTCAGGGTGAGGGATGTGCAGGCACTGGGCAGGATCTGCTCCCTCGGAAGAGGATGTTGTGATAATCCATCCGGAGGGAAGCGGGGCCAGCGCTCCCCGTGTTTAGTTCTGAGTGTTGGATTTACACCGGGTGTTTCCAGGCACTGATGGATCACACGTGGTGGGGGAGATGGTGCTTGGGTGGCTCCTGGGCCTCTGGGGAGGGCTCCTGTCCCTGTCCCTCCATCGTGGGCAGGGGAGCAGTGTCACTGTCCCCCACATCTGGTGTGGGGCTGCTGGGCAGCCCTTGGGCCAGGTCATTCCATGCTGTGCTCTGCCTTTCTGATTCAGGTTTCCCCCTCCCAGGTCCCCTCCCGTGTCCCCCCAGCTCTGCCAGTGTGACAGATGTGGTTCAGCTGTGATCAGAGAGCAGCTTGGCTTGGGAGGGACCTTAAATCCTGTCTAATGCCCCCCCTGCCATGGGCACCTCCCACTGTCCCAGGCTGCTCCAAACCCTCTGCAGCCTGGCCTTGGGCACTGCCAGGGATCCAGGGGCAGCCACAGCAAATCTGGGCACCCTGTGCCAGGTCTCCCCACCCTCAGTACAGATAATTTTTCCCTATATCTGGTGTGAATTGCCCATTGTTTGGTTCAGAACCAGTGGGCACTGCTCACTGAGTCCCAGCTCACTGCACTGAGCTGCTCTTTCATTTGTGGCTTTCTTGGCACAGGCTTGGTTGAGTTACAGGAAAAAAATTCTGCTTGACTCATCTTTTTGGGCTTTGTTTAGCACTTGAGCCCCCACTTAATTACTTTCATCCTCTCACATACATCAACACCTTTTTTTGAGTTAACTGTTGAAAAAGGGAGTTTCCACATTGAGTTGTTATTCTGATAGAAAGTTTGGCAGCTTGACAGTTGGACACTTGAGCTGCCCCAGCTCTGGGATCTCAGCAGTGTTTTTTTCAAGTAATTATTTTGTTCTGAGTTACCTGTGCTGCCCTGTGAGATCACAGCTGTTCTGGAGGGGTTCCCAAGTGCAGTTTCCCCTGTACCACTTACTGCCAGGCAAATTGGAGCTGGATTTGGAATTCCATCTTTTTTTTCCTGTTGTGTCTCCAAACTGAATAAATGTTGTCAAGCTTCTGGTTTTCCCCTTAAATATTGACACAGCCCAGCCTTTCCCTTGGTGAATCCTGTGCCACAATTCCTTGTAAGACTCCCCTGGGTTCTCCTGCAGACTCTGGTGCAGGCAAAGCACTTTGGAGTTAATCACCATGACCTTTGCCTCCAGCAGTGTCTCTGCTCTCTTGCAGTGACTCGTCACAACCACCTCAAGGACTTCATGCTGGTGGTGTCCATCGTCATCGGCGTGGGCGGCTGCTGGTTCGCCTACATCCAGAACCGCTACTCCAAGGAGCACATGAAGAAGATGATGAAGGACCTGGAGGGTCTCCACAGGGCAGAGCAGTCTCTCCATGACCTGCAGGAGCGGTAGGTTCTCCCTGTCCATCCAGCTGGAGCACTCAGTTCTCCCTGCACGCTCCCTATTCCTTCAGATTCCAGTTTTCAGCGGTCGTGGTGCCACTCAGCAGAGCCAGCCCCTTCCTGAGGGGCCTGGCAGAGCTGCCAGCAGCCTCTGGAGCTGGGCTGGGGCCTGGCTCCTGCAGGGATTCATGGAGCAGGCTGTGTGTGAGGATCTGTGCATTCTTTCACAGTCACAGAAGCAGGGAATGCTTTGGGCTCCAAGGGACCTCATGGCTCATCCAGGCCCACCTCCTGCCATGCAATCCAGCCCATGTGGAATTTGTCATCCAAGCTTGTTTCACCTTGGCTTTTGATGGGGAAAAAGCATGTTGGAGCAGCGGAGCAATCAGAGGATTTGCACATCCCCTCTTGAATTCTTGGAGCTGTGTGGGGAAGCCATACCTGAATCGAAGGGTGTTGCTTGGGAAGTGAAACAAACACAGCATTTTGAAGTATTAAATAGGAACAGCTGGGCTTCTGGCATATGGATGCAGCCTCAGGAGTGGGGCCTCTACTCCTGGGAATGGCTGCAATGGTTCCAGTAGAGTTACTGATGGGAGAATGTGCTCCAAGAGACCCTCTGGGACAGGGAAGAGCCTTCAGCCCTGGTGGTGACAAACCCATGGGGTGCTCTGGCAATGGAGTTTTGTACAGGCAAATTTAGCAAATAACAGAGCAGGATAGTCTGGGGCTGGAATGATTTTCTGTGAGGTTTCAGTGGAGTTGGGGAGGATAAACCTTAGCCAGGCTAACCTGTGCCTTCTCTGGACATGGAGTGGGATCCCAGGTGGCTGATCACGGGGTGTGATGAGTTCTCTGTGCAAGCACCAGGATCCTGAGGATGTCAGGCTGCCCTGGAGACCTGCAGGCAGCCAGGTTTTGGGAATCTCTGTGGTGGATCTCCAGGTCTGCACCCCATTTCTTGCCTACGAGCCCATCACAGCCCTGAGGGATTCATCCTGCCCCTGAGGGCTGCTGGAAAGGCTCCTGTTCCCCCAGTGGGACCAGCTGGTGCCCGTGAGGAGAGCGAGCCCCTGGGTGATGGAGCCACACTGGGCACGTTCCCCTGGCACAAAATCCACTCCCCTCTGCAGCTCCAATCCACAGCTGGTTCCACACAGCCTCCTGGAGTTCTATGTTACAGCTTGGAAACCCTCCCAAAGAAAGCTTGATTTACTTTTTCTGCATCTGGAAGGAGACAGGAATCCCTTCCGTGTGTCCGTCCCCTGGAGCAGCAGTGTCTGGGGCAGGAGGGCTCAGCTGGGTGTCACCTCTGAGCTCAGAACTGGGAATGTTTTGCCTGTGGGGAATGACCTTGGGCCCTGCTGCTGAGGGCAGAGCCACATAAACAAGTGGATGTTCCTGGGAAGTTCAGCTAATGCTCTAAAGCCCCTCAGGAAGAAACACAAAACCTCACACAGCCTTGGTGCTCAGCACAGCCTAAAGCCTGAGCAGCTCAGGAGGGCTCGTCCTCCACAGAGGGCACTGAGAGGAGCTCAAGGACTGGGAGATGAACTGGGGACCTTGGGAGGCCTCTGGAGGGGAAATATTCCTTCACTTCATCATCCTTCCCCAGAGGGTTCAGCTGGAGACCTCAGCTGCCACAGGAACAGCAAAAACTCTGGACAGCCCTGGTGCTCCTGGGCTTTTGGAGAAATGGTGCTCAAGTTCTGCTCAGAGAGTCCTTTTCCAGAGGTTGAAGGACCCTCCTGTGCTGTGTGGGTGAAGCTCAGTGCTGAGCACACCTCTGGAAGGCACGGGATGCCCCTGCTGCTGGAATTTGCTGAGCAGCTCAGACACACTCCTGAGGAGCTGGGAACGTTCATACCAACCCCCAGCCTTTATCCATCTTCAGAGCACCTTTGAGAACATCCTTCAGCAGGGACATTTTGTGGTCCATTAAGTGACTCATCAAGATGATCAAGTCTTGGCACATCCTCTTGGTGCCTGAAAGGAGTGGGCAGGTGTGTTGTGGAGATGGATGGGTTGTATGGAAGAGCTGATTGTATGGAACTTCCTGAGCCCCCAGGGTACCCAGAGCAGCTGTGGCTGCCCCTGGATCCCTGGCAGTGCCCGAGGCCAGGCTGGACACGGGGGCTGGGAGCAGCCTGGGGCAGTGGGAGGTGTCCCTGGGCACACGTGCCCGTGTGGGGGCTCCCCACGGTGCCCCCAGAGCTGGCCCAGCACTGGATCTCGCTCTCCTGTGTTCCAGGCTGCAGAAGGCGCAGGAGGAGCATCGCTCCGTGGAGGTGGAGAAGGTGCACCTGGAGAAGAAGCTGCAGGATGAGATCAGCATTGCCAAGCAGGAGGCTCACAGGCTGCGGGAGCTGCGCGAGGGCACCGAGAACGAGCTCAGCCGGCAGAAATACGCGGAGCAGGAGCTGGAGCAGGTGAGGCTCCCAGAGACACTGCAGAGAGGGCACTGCTGCTTCATCCCTCGGGGGAATCAGGGAAACACTGAAGGTCTGCATTGGAGGCACCTTAAAGACATGGGCAGGGACACCTGCCACTGTCCCAGGCTGCTCCCAGCCCGTGTCCAGCCTGGCCTTGGGCACTGCCAGGGATCCAGGGGCAGCCACAGCTTCTCTGCTCTCACCTGAGCAGGGCAGAGGGGCACAATCCCAATCCCCTTCCTGCTGCCCACACTGTGGCATCAGCCCAGGGCACAGGGATTTAAGGTCCCAGTGCCCCTGGCCAGGGCCTGTGGAGCTCCTCCCCACCAGCCCCCAGCTCCTTCTCCCCAGGGCTGCTCCCAGTCCATTCTCCCCAGCCTCTGCTTGTGCTGGCATTGCCCTGACCCAGGTGCAGGACCTTGCCCTTGGTCCTGCTCAGCTCCAAGAGGCTCCATGGTCCCAGCTCTCCAGCCTGTCCAGGTTCCTCTGGATGGCCCATCCCTTCCTGCAGTGAGCACAGCACCAGCTCCGTGTCCCTGGCCCTGGATCCCAGTGTCCCTGTCACCAGCAAAGACATTCCCCAGTGCCAGTCCCAGTCCTGCCTCCCGAGGGACACCAGTCCTCACTGCTCTCCCCCACCCCTGAACCAGTGAGGTTCTGATGCCTTTGCTTTCCCTCTGCCCTTTGTGGAGGAGGAGCCCTCCTCAGGTCTCTTTTCCACAGTGTCCATGACACATCCCAGTCACTGTCGTGGTGCTGGACAGGGCAGGTGCTGGCACCAGGTGAGGTCCCAGCAGGAGCAGAGGGGTTGGACCAGCCCTGGAGCTGCACCCTCTGGGATTCCTGATTCCCTCTCCAATCCATACACTCTTTCTTTATTTGTGTTCATGGTTTTAGGACAGATTTAGAATGAGTTCAGTTATGCCTTCCATGTTTTCTCGTGGATCAGAGGGGTGTGTAAGGGTTGGGTTGGGAAAGCCTCTGGGACCATCAGGTCCAGCCATTCCCCAGCACTGCCACCACTGACCATGTCCCCAATTGCCACATCCTGTTAAATCCCTCCAGGGATGCAACTCCAGCATTGCCCTGTGCCAGGGATGGACAACCCTTTCCATAAGGAAATCTTCCCAAGATCCAATCTTAACCTCCCCAAACCCACAAGAAAGTCCAAACCCACAATTCCAGTAGCTGCTTCCTTTCTCACCTGGGAGCCAGTTCTCACCTGACTCTAAGTTACAGATCAGTTTAAACTGGAACTGGGAGCCAGTTTCTCAAACTGAAACTGCATGAGCCAGGCAAGTTTCCTGGATATTCCAAGGCCTTGTGTGTACCCTCCCAACTGTGCCCAGCCTTTTTTGCCACCATGGAGGACGGGGAAGAAAACAAGGCAGGAATCCAGGGTTTCCTCTGGCAAGGCAGGACCAAGTGTCCTGGGAGCCCTGGGGCAGTGCAGGGGTGCAAAGAGCAAATTCCCTTCCTGCCTGGGGCAGCAGCCTCCCCAAGATCCATGTGCCTGTTCCCAGGAGTGTCCTCTTATCCAGCCCCTCCTGGGTGGCTGAGCTCCCGTCCCTGGGCTGTCCATGCTGACACAGACACACTGGGCCAGTGTGCTTTGGGCCACCAGATTGGGCTGGGTGGCTCAGGTGCCCCCAGCCCTGGCACCCGGCCGGCTCCTGGCTCCAGAGAAGCCCAGCTCTCATCCCTTCCACTTCCCCCTGCATTCCCATTTGTAAGGAGCCCGGGAAGCCGGAGCTGACGTGGCCTCTGTGGTTCCTCAGTCCGTCGGGAGGTGAGTACTGAGTGTCCCACTGACCACTGTGTGACCGTAACCCCAGCACCGTCCCCGCAGCCCCAGGACACTCGTGACATTAACCAGTCACCCCCTGTGACCCCACAGCTCCTCCCAGCTCAGCATATTCCCTGCTCCCAGGGAGTATTAACCAAGACCTCCTTCTGCACCAGTTGATTCTCATCACCAAAGCCACACTGGAGGGTTTGGATGGTCCTGCTGGAGTTGGGTGTGTGGGATGGAGCAGTGTCCTGTTCCCAGGAGGTTCATCCATCCCTCTCTCCTCACTGGATCACCTTCCCCACACCACAACCCCAGAGGGGCTACGGACCCTGAGAGTGGAGAACACTGAGAGAATTGTGGAATAGGATCCCAAACTGGTTTGGGTTGGAGAGAACTTAAATCTCATTATGTTCCACCCCTGCCATGGCAGGGACACCTCCCACTGTCCCAGGCTGCTCCCAGCCCCAGTGTCCAGCCTGGCCTTGGGCACTGCCAGGGATCCAGGGGCAGCCACAGCAAATCTGGGCACCCTGTGCCAGGGCCTGCCCACCCTGCCAGGGAACAATTCCTGCCCAATCTCCCACCCATCCCTGCCCTCTGGCACTGGGAAGCCATTCCCTGGCTCCTGTCCCTCCATGCCTTGTTCCCAGTCCCTCTCCAGCTCTCCTGGAGCCCCTTCAGGCCCTGCAAGGGGCTCTGAGCTCTCCCTGGAGCTTCTCCTCTCCAGGTGAGCAGCCCCAGCTCTCCCAGCCTGGCTCCAGAGGGGCTCCAGCCCTGCAGCAGCTCCAAGGGCTCCTCTGGGCTCTCTCCTCCAGCAGCTCCAGGTCCTACTGGGCCCCAGGGCTGGACCCAGCACACTGGGGTCTCACCAGGGCAGAGAATAACTTCTTTATAAATTTCCTTATAAACTGCTGCTCTTAGTGATCCAAATGGGATCTTAAAGATCTTCCCAGGAGAAAGGAGACACACAAAATAACTCCTGTTTGCACAGATTCCCTGCAGAACCACAGGGGTTTGGGTCATGGACACTCATTTTAGCCACTGGTCCCTGCCTGTTCCACACCACTTCCCTTTCCCACCATTCCCTAAAAACATTGTTCCTCTAAGTGTTACGAGCACTCCTGTGTCCCAGCCAACCAGTGACAGATTTCCTACCCTCGTTTCCTCCGTATTCCCAAATCCCAGATGCCTGTGGGTGATGGTCAGAGTTCTGCTGAGGTGGGAGCAGCACCTGATGCTGCTGGTGTTGCATAGGAAAAACCAGGAAAAACCCGGGCTCTGTGGCTCTGAACTCGGTACTCTGGGACTGATGTGGGCAATTTTGTACTGAGCAGCTCTAAATCACACACAGGTGGTAGAATGGTGTGACCTCCTGTGTGTGGTGCCTCGGGGCTGCTCCTGGATGGATGGTCCTGATAAAATATGGAATTTCAGGGTGTCTCCCTATGCCCCAGGCTCCTGGCTCCCTAAATCCCCCCTGGGCTGGGCTCGGTGAGACGTGACCGAGTTAAAGAACACATCCAGGGAAGAGCTCCAAGGCTGAGCAATCCTGCACAGAAACGCTTCTCTGCATCCACCCACCTGTGAGGGAAAGGGCTGAGTGCGTGGGTGGGATGTGCAGGAGCAGGGAAAGCTCTGGAGCTGCTCTGGGTGGGAGGCAAAGCTGTTGAGCAGTGTGAAACCACCGCCCCCTGAGCTCCGGGGAGCTGCGGTGGCACTGAGCCCCATCCCTGCACCGTGTCCTGGGACTGTGCTTCCCATCCTGCTGCTGCTCCAGCCTGGGACACGCTCCCTTCCTGCAGGGCTTGCCAGGCTCCAGGGCTGGGAGAGCCTCCCCACAGGGTGGGCACTGCAACACAGGAGCTCATTCTCCATGGGCTCAACCAGCAGAGGCTGGAGTGTCCTCAGCTGGCATCTCACCCACTCCCTTCTAATCCTGGATCTCTGTGGGATGTCAGGGCGTGCAGGAGCCTGGGCTGGGGTGGAAGGAGAGACCCCAGCAATGGCTGATGCAGCCAGGCTGTTTCTTTTCCTGACCAGCAGCACATGTTTTGTGTCTAAATATTTTTCCCGCTCGCTCCAGTGTGGAATTTGTCTCCTGATGAGCTCCCTGGGCTTGGCTCCGAGCTGTGCTGAGACTGTGCAATCCCTGCACGGTCCTGTCAGGGATTCTGCCTCCACAGGAGGATCTGTGGGCTTTACTGACAGGCAGGAAACTCTGCAGGGGTTCCTAGAGGCTGCAGAAACCCCCAGAGCATCCTCTCCACGAGTCTAATTCCCTTTTAACACCCTCGTGCACCGTGCTGTCGGCTCCAGAGGGTTTTCCTGTGGCTGGTGTCAGAGGAGCTGACGTGGAGGGGTCGAGGGGGAGCTCAGCATGGTGCTGGCTGGGAGTTTTTGAGGAAGGAGCTGAGCTGTAGGATGGCAGGAATCATCCGTGGGAGGTTCTGGTGCTCGGAGCAGCAGCCTGGCGCGTGGGTGGCTCCTCTCCCGCAGTCCCCACGATGCCACCGCTCCTCCAGGGGACTTTTCCTGCTGCCAGGACTAGGATGAAGCTGCCTGGGGAGTTTTTTCCTGTTTCCTGGTGGCTGGGGTTGGCAGCAGGGGGGATGATGAGCCGTGGGAGGGCCGTGTCCCCACGGCTGCTCCACGGTGTCCCGGGCACTCCCCGCAGGTGCGGATGGCGCTGAAGAACGCGGAGAAGGAGCTGGAGTCGCACTGCAGCTGGGCTGCCCCCGAGGCCCTGCAGAAGTGGCTGCAGCTGACCCACGAGGTGGAGGTGCAGTACTACAACATCAAGAAGCAGAACGCAGAGAAGCAGCTGCTGGTGGCCAAGGAAGGGGTGAGAGTTGGAGAGGCCTCGTGCAGGGTCCTTGGGGAGGTTTGGGGAGTGAAGCCTGGAGGGTTGGCTTCTCTGCATCTTCTCTGTTTCATGGAATCATGGAATCCCAGGATGGGATGGGATGGGTTGGGAGGGACCTTAAAGTTCATCTCATTTCGTGGACAGGGACACCTCCCACTGTCCCAGGCTGCTCCCAGCCCCAGTGTCCAGCCTGGACATCCTTGGGCACTGCCAGGGATCCAGGGGCAGCCACAGCAAATCTGGGCACCCTGTGCCAGGGCCTGCCCACCCTGCCAGGGAACAATTCCTGCCCAGTATCCCATCTATCCCTACCTTCCCTCAGCTCAAGGGCAGTTTCTCTCTTCATGCCTTAAATTTGCATCTTGTGCAACACAAGTGAGGTGTGAGCAGGGGCTGAGCACGAGGATGAGGATGATGAGGATGATGCTCCTGAGCCGTGGGCTCTCAGGGCAGATGGGTCCTGACCCTGGGCACTGCTGGAGCCTGGAGCCCTGGGAATCTGGGGCCCTGGGTGCTGGTGAGGAGGAGGCTTTGCAGCTCCCAGCACAATCCCTGCTCCAGGTGCTGAGCGTGCCTGGGCAGTGGCACCCCGAGGTGGGCAGTGAATCACGGCTGCATTCCCAGGCTGGGACGTTGTGTGCCAGCCCTGGGGGATGAGCCCAGGGAGCTGCTGTGGCACATCCTCATCCCCATGGCCATATGGAGCCAGCAGAGCTGGCAGGAGGGAAAACTCCATCTGCCTCAGTCTGCTTTGATTGGGAACATTTCAACATTCCAACTGTTTCCCTTCGGCTGTGTCAGTTCTTGGATCCACACCCTTGGCTTTCCTAAGTCCCAGGTTCATGCCACTGGAGCTGGGAATGGAAGAGAATTAAATTTCTGATACAACGACACAAATCCAACCTCAAACCAAAAATCTTCCCCAGCCCAGCATCCCCTGGGCATTCCTGGGCTGTGTTTGGGGTTATTCACGGGAGAGATGAGCCAATGTGTGAGAGAGAGCCCATCACTGTGGGAGGTACCTGGTTCATGGAATCATGGAATGGTCTGGGTTGGAGAAACCCTCAGGACCTTCAAGTCCACCTGTCCCCTTGCAGTGCTGAGGCCACCACTGCCCCATGTCCCCAGGTGCCACATCCACAGGGCTGTGAAGTCCCTCCAGGGATGGGGACTCCAACTCTGCCCTGAAAGTTCAGCCTTTTCAGTTCAGTTCCCTCTGATTTTTGGGAAACTGGGAGAAGGGAGCCTGAAATCCCCAAGCTGCTCCTTGCTGCTGTGAATTCCTCACCCCAGTGTCAGGGAGAGCAGCATTCCTCAGGAGCACCATTCCCACTATTCCCACGTGTGCAGGCAGCTCCTGTCCCAGCCCATCCAGGATGCTCGTGGCCTGGAGGCAGCATCAGGTTTTCTTCTTCCTGTGACCTTTCTCTGTTGGCATTCCAGGCTGAAAAGATCAAAAAGAAGCGAAACACCCTCTTTGGGACGTTCCACGTTGCTCACAGTTCCTCTCTGGATGATGTTGATCATAAAATCTTAACTGCAAAGTGAGTGTCTGCTCAACACCTCCCTCATCCCTGCCTCCCTCTTCATCCCTCCCCTGTCCAGGCAGGAGTGCCCTCACCTCCACAGGGGCTTTGGGGCTCATTTTGCTGAATTTCTGTTGTCCTCAATGACCTGGGCTTGGACTTCATCAAGAACCTTCTGATTTTACCTGTGACAAACAAAGGATCACAGTTAGGTGGAGCAATTAAAAGTCCTGTCCAAATGAGGTTCCAGGAGGCTGCAGGATGCTTAAGGGATTGTCATGGAATGGTTTGAGTTGGGAGGGATTTTAAAGCCCACCCAGTGCCACCCCTGCCATGGGCAGGGACACCTCCCACTGTCCCAGGCTGCTCCCAGCCCCAGTGTCCAGCCTGGACATCCTTGGGCACTGCCAGGGATCCAGGGGCAGCCACAGCAAATCGGGGCACCCTGTGCCAGGGCCTGCCCACCCTGCCAGGGAACAATTCCTGCCCAAAATCCCATCCATCCCTGCCCTCTGGCACTGGGAAGCCATTCCCTGTGTTTTTATCCCTGGACACTTCAGCTGCTGCTGTTTTTTAATTCCCGTATTGCTGGAATTGGAATGAGAAGTGTCTCAAATTTCAGCATCCACAGCTGACCCCGAGGGCTCTGCTCCAGGTGACCGAGGGGGTGTTTTCCCTTCGTTGCCCCCATTGTCCCCGTGTGTCCGTGTCCCCAGGCAGGCGCTGAGCGAGGTGACGGCGGCGCTGCGGGAGCGGCTGCACCGCTGGCAGCAGATCGAGCTGCTCTGCGGCTTCCAGATCGTCAACAACCCCGGCATCCACTCCCTGGCCTCCGCCCTCAACATCGACCCCGGCTGGATGGGCACGCCCCGCCCCAACCCCTCCCACTTCATCATGACTGACGACGTGGATGACCTGGACGAGGAGCTCGTGTCACCCATGTCCATCCAATGTACGTCAGCCCTGGGAATGGGGCTGGGAGAGATCCCTGGGAATGGGGGCTCTGGTACATCCCTGGGAATGGGGGGCTCTGGGAGCTCCCTGGGAATGGGGGCTGTGGGACATCCCTGGGAACGGGGGCTGTGGGAGCTCCCTGGGAATTGGGAGCTCCCTGGGAATGGGGGGCTCTGGGAGCTCCCTGGGAATGGGGGCTCTGGAAGCTACCTGGGAATGGGGGCTGTGGGACATCCCTGGGAACGGGAGCTGTGGGAGCTCCCTGGGAATGGGGGGCTCTGGAAGCTCCCTGGGAATGGGGGGCTCTGGGAGCTCCCTGGGAACGGGGGCTGTGGGAGCTCCCTGGGAATGGGGGCTGTGGGACATCCCTGGGAACGGGGTCTCTGTTACTGGGGCTGGGGGCTGTGGCACAGAGCAGACCTGGATCTGTAGTTCACCTGCATCAGGAGGGATTAATTGATCCAAGCTGGGGTTTCCATGCCCAAAGACCCCAGCTGGTCCATCAGGCTCAGGAGCATCCCCACGGGCCAGGCCCCACTGCTGGGATTGCTTGGAGCCTGTTCAATTCCAGCAGAACTGGTAATTTAGGAATTGTGAATCATCGTTTCATTTTATCTGTGCCATTCTGGTCAGCTCACTGATTTAAGCATTTACCAAGAAACCCCAAGCCAAGGCAGGGGGACAGGAAAAGGGATTATCCCGATTTCCCCTTGGCCTGAGCACTTTCCTGGGATTTAAAGGACTCAGAGGTGCCCCCTCCTGAGGCACAGCTGGGCCTGCATCCTGCACCTGCATCCTGAGCCTGCCAGCCTCGGGGCCCTCTTAAACATCCCCTGGAGCAGAGGCTGAGCCCCCAGTTCCCCAGCTCTGTGCAGGGCTTGGGGTCACCCAGGGGACCTCCTGTCCCTCTTTGTCGGTGACAAAGAGCAGCAGCTCGGGGTGGCTGTCCCTGCTCTGCTGAGCCCACATCCCATGGAGAGGGGGCTGAGCGTGGATCACCCTGTGCCTGTGACCCCCCAGCTGCTGAGCTCCTGGCCTGGGGGACACTGTCACCTTCTCTGCAGCAGCTGGGAGTCAGCCCTGGCTGCTCTTCCAGCTTTTACCTGGCCCAGATCCTGCCTTGCTTCTCCCAAAAGGGCGTTTTCCAAACTGCTTCCCATCTCTGGCTATTGCACGAGAGACTGGGAGAGCTGAGGAGCAGTGACAGGGATCTGGGGGCACAGGAGAGCAGCACCTGGCCAGGGCACAGCACCCTGATCCAGGCACTTTCATGGAATCCCAGAATGGATTGGGTTGGAAGGACCTTAAAGCTCATCCAGTTCTGTCCCCTGCCATGTGCAGGGACATCTTCCACTATCCCAGGCTGCTCCAAGCCCCTGGCCTGGGACAGTGCCAGGGATGGGGCAGCCACAGCTGCTCTGGGCCACTCTGGATGATTTAATCCAAGCCAGGGCTCTTTGGGGAGGAGGAGGGAGGAGCAGAAGGGTCCCAGGGCTGGCACTGGGTGCTGCAGGAGGTGCCCTGTGTGCCAGGGTCACAGCCCCTCGCCCTGGGGCTCAGCTCTGGGGCTGGGAAGGTCTGGGGCAGCTGCTGAGGGGGCTCAGGGGCCAGGGGGAGGCAGAGCCTGGAGAATTTGGGTAGGGCAGGAGGAACGGGGGTGCCTGTGTGTTCCCAGGGCTCAGCAGACGTGGGGGCTGCAGCCACAGGGATCAGGAGTGCTTGGGGACCTTAAAGCCTCAGGGAGTGGAGACCTCCTGCTCTTTGTCATTGCCAGTCACCACCAGAATGGAGCTGGACAGCTCTGATACAGCCCTGGCACAGCCCCAGCTGGGCACTGGTGCCAGGGATGCTTGGGGCAGTCCCAGGTGACACCTGAGGACCTGAGCCGGGCCAGGTGTGAGCCTTCAGCCCCGATTTCAGCCTCAGCTTCTTCGTGCTTGAGATGCCTGGAATGAGACATTTCCAGGGAGCACTTCCAGTCCCATCATCCCAGAGCTGGGCAGAGCCCAGCTGGCTGCCCACCTGGCTGCCCAGCTGCTCACCTGCCTGCCCCCTCCTGCCCACCCAGCTCCTGCAGGTGATGCCCCTGTGACAAGCACTGGGCACTCCAGTTCTCAGATAAGGGAGCCTTTCCCTGTAGGATTTTTTTCCTTTGTGTACAAACCCTGCCTCAGGAGAGCAGTGCCGAGTTTCTCCTGTGTTGCTGAGGACCTGTGGTGCCTCTCCCAGTAAATCCCATCTCTCTCTCTCCTGTTCCCACCTGGCTGCCCCCTCCAGATGCAGCCTGGCTTTTCGGGCGCAGGTTCAGCGACCGCTCCTCGCTGTCCTCGGAGGATCAGTCCCTCTGGAAATACCCTGGTTTGGTTCTCTTCAATTATATTTTCACTTTTTTACTCTGCCCTCTGGCCTTTTTCTGGACTAAAATACATCCACCAATTTTCCATCTTTCTGGCACTGGGACTAATGAATGTATCTCTCCTCACTGAGCCATCGCCACCTGTACTAACCCCAGGAAGAGTCTGGTGGGATGAAGAAGAATCTCAGCTGCAGCTCCCGCAGGCTCCTGGGTGCAGTTATGGAATCTGGAGGGTTGGACTCACTCCCTTTTACCCCTGAGGTGGAGATTAGGGACCCAGAGAGGCCAGGAGGAGGTGACAACATTCCCTGTCCCATCCCACCTCCTTCCCTGCTGCCCCATCCCTCCCTGCAGGTGCTGCTGGTCCCTGTTCCCTCAAAATCCCCAAATAAACTGAGCAGTGCCACCTCCTAGGGAAAGCTGTCCCAGGGCCATGGGGATGGCACACAGGGCCAGGGGAATGGCACACAGGGACATGGGGATGGCACACAGGGCCATGGGGATGGCACACAGGGACATGGGCATGGCACCCGGGGCATGGGGATGGCACACAGGGACATGGGGATGGCACACAGGGACATGGGGATGGCACACAGGGACATGGGGATGGCACACAGAGCCAGGGGAATGGCAGACAGGGACATGGGGATGGCACACAGGGCCATGGGGATGGCACACAGGGCCATGGGGATGGCACACAGGGACATAGGGATGGCAGACAGGGACATGGGAATGGCACACAGGGACATGGGGATGGCACACAGGGCCATGGGAATGGCACACAGGGACATGGGGATGGCACACAGGGCCAGGGGAATGGCACACAGGGCCAGGGGAATGGCACACAGGGACATGGGGATGGCACACAGGGACATGGGCATGGCACACAGGGACATGGGCATGGCACACAGGGCAGTGGGGATGGCACACAGGGACATGGGGATGGCACACAGGGACATAGGGATGGCAGACAGGGCCGTGGGGATGGCACACAGGGCCGTGGGGATGGCACACAGGGACATAGGGATGGCAGACAGGGACATAGGGATGGCAGACAGGGCCGTGGGGATGGCACACAGGGACGTGGGGATGGCAGACAGGGACATGGGGATGGCACACAGGGACATGGGCATGGCACACAGGGACATGGGGATGGCACACAGGGCCAGGGGAATGGCACACAGGGACATAGGGATGGCACACAGGGCCATAGGGATGGCACACAGGGACATAGGGATGGCACACAGGGCCATGGGGATGGCACACAGGGACATGGGGATGGCACACAGGGCCGTGGGGATGGCACGCAGGGACATGGGCATGGCACACAGGGCCATGGGCATGGCACGCAGCCTCCTGGCCTGGCTTCTTTGGAAGCCTTCCCTTCGAGAGCTCAGCTGAGCCCTGGCTGTCGTGGGACAGAGGAGGAGGAGGAGGAGGGGGATGTGCCAGCCCCGTGCAGGGAGGGCTTTTCCTTGGCCATTCCCCAGGATTTTGGGAACGTGGGTAACACGTGTGTCTGGAGGGCAGTGGTGGGTCTGGGAAGCGAGGTCCCAGCCTGTGCTGCAGAGCTCATCACAGGGTGAGTCTTGGAGAAGGAGAGAGCAAAGGTGGGAGGTTCTGAGTTGGGAAACGAGGGGTGGAGCACCAGGAAAAAACAGGGAATCCTTAGGGGGAAAAAAGCATGGCCCAAGGGAAAAAGAAAGCTGTAGCAGAAACCCATCACCCCAGTGAGTTACTCTGCAGTCAGATCCCTGTGAACCCTCCACAGTGAGATTCCCAAATTGGGATTGTGGCTCTGGGGCTGAAGAAAAAAAATCTTGCAATAAAAGGTGGATGGTGTGAAATTCCAGGTTCGTGGA